>JANHGD010009729.1:0-13703 GCA_027560375.1 Imantodes cenchoa
CGTTTGAGTGTGCTTTCAAGTTATTGTTGACTCCTAGTGACCACCTGAACAGGTCCCTACAGTTTTTTTGGCAAAGCTTTTTGGAAGTGTTTGCCTTCCCAAGACTGACACAAAGAGTGTCTGGCCCAAGGTCATCTAGCTGACTTTATCCCTAAGGCGGAACTAGAACTCCCAATCTCCTGGTTTCTGGCCTGATGACTTAATCCAATGGTCCCCAAGCTTTCTGGCATCAGGGACTGATTTCAGAAGTAAAATTGCCTTCCGTGGACTGGGATGGGAGGGTTTCATATGCAACTAGATCCCATTCATTCACAGACGAATCTTCGCTCACTCTCCCATTGCTTGCGCAGCCCGGTTCCTAATAGACCATGGGCCGGTACTGTCAACGGTCCAAGAATTGGGGACTCCTGATTCAACCATTACACCAAAGTGGCTTCCTTGGGTTCCATAAACATTCTTAAAAAATAAAAGTGAATATAAGGAAGCATCCTAGGGGTTTGGGTTGGTTAGTGAGGAGCTTTCCCTTCTAATAAATGTATTTATATAACTTGCTATAACAAGATGGCAGCAATTTGGGTATAGCCAGGCTTTTCCTCATCTCTCTCTTCCCCTACTTCTAGTGATTACTTGATGCAAATGTTCATAATAAATTCCAAACCTTCTCGCTGGCATAAAAAAACCTCTGGATTTATTCTAAGTAGAGGTTCCTCTTGATGTCTACTCAGAACCTCTTTCCTTGTCATTTAACCTGCTGGTTCTGATTCAACCCTCTGGAGCAATAGAACACAGAACATAGAATAACAGAGTTGGAAGGGATCTTGGAGGTCGTTTAGTGCAACCCCCTGTGCAAACAGGAGTTCCTATATTGTTTCAGACAAATGATTGTCCAATCACTTCTTGAAAACCTCCAAGGATAGAGCAACCACAATGGAGAATATATTTATTCTCTATTTTGCATGTTGGCCTTTCAGATATTTGAAGTTATCTTTTAGCTAAACATATAAAGGCCCTTGAATTGTTGCTTATAGGTATGATTTTCAGAATTTTTACCATCTTAGTAGCCACCATCTGTACCTGTTCCAATTTATCCTTGTCCTTTTAGAAATAGAACTGAACACTATATTTCATTTGGGGCCTAACAATGACAGGACTTTAGTGTAAATTCAGTCCTTGTGCTTTGTAAACCCTGGTTTATGACAAAACTTATTGGGAGATTCCAGGGCAAATTAATCATGGCTTACCACAAGTATCAATTTACAATGTGTTAACTCAGTCTGTTTAAACCCATTCTTATCCAATAGCAGCAGCAGTTCTTCAGAATTTTAGATCTTAAGTCATTCCTGCTGTTTGGAGACAGTAAATGAGGATTCTAGATAATGCTTTGGACTAACTGCGTTACAATAGTCAAGGTGGGAGGTGATGAGGGTGTGAGTAACTGTGAGTAAAGCCTCCTGCTCCAAGTAGGGTCGCAACTGGCGCACCAGGCGAACCTGTGCGAAGGTTCCCCTAGCCACAGCCGAAAGATGTTGCTCCAATTTAAGCTGTGGATCTAGGAGAACACCCAAGTTGCGAGCCTGTTCTGAGGGAGTTAATTTCTCTCCCCCAAGAACCAAGGAGGGACAGTCGGAATAGTCCTTCGGTGGCAGTATCCACAGGAACTCAGTCTTGTCAGGGTTGAGCCTGAGTTTGTTCCTCCCCATCCAGACCAACGATCCCTCTAGCGCTAGAAAACGCCGCGCGGCAATTGGAAACTGCTGCGCGCCGTCCTCTAGTCACATGCTCGGGCGCGCAGCCTCTAATATTAGAAAACGGCACACGGCAGTTGGAAACTGCTGAGTTCTGATGTTTAATTAGGTGCGCGGCCACGCGGCCGCGCAGCTTAGAGGTAACGTTGTTCCAGACCCTCACATCGTCCAGGCACCGGCACAGCACATCTACTGCTTCCCTGAATTGAGATGGGGTGGAGATGTACAACAGGGTATCATCAGCATATTGCTGATCTCTCACCCTGTGTCAATGGATGATCTCACCCAGCGGTTTCATGTATATGTTAAATAGGAGGGGAGAGAGGATCAATCCCTGCGGCACCCCACAAGTGAGGGGCCTAGGAGACGATCTCTGCCCCCCCACCAACACTGACTGTGTCCTATCAGAGAGATAAGAGGAGAACCACCATAATACAGTGCCTCCTACCCCCATCTCTCCGAGATGACGCAGAAGGATACCATGATCAATGATATCGAAAGCCACTGAGAGGTCAAGTAGCACCAAGATGGAGGAGAAACCACCATCTCGGGCTCGCCAGAGATCATCCATCAGGGTGATCAAAGCAGTTTCTGTGCTGTACCTGGGCCTGAAACCAGATTGAAAAGGGTCCAGATAATCCATTTCATCCAAGAGCCTTAGGACCTGGAGTGTCACCACACTCTCAATAACCTTCCCCACGAAAGGGAGGTTGGAGACAGGACAAAAGTTCTGTAAAATTGCTGGGTCCAGGGAAGGCTTCTTGAGGAGGGGCCTCACCACCGCAGCTTTTAGGGGCTGTGGGACGAACCCCTCCCTCAAGGAAGCATTGACAAGCACCTGGATCCAGCCTCGTGTCACCTCCCTGCTGGCCGAAACCAGCCAGGAGGGGCACGGGTCCAATAAACAAGTGGAGGTGCTCATAGCTCCCATGGCCTTGTCCACTTCCTCAGGGGAAACAGGCTCAAACTCATCCCATAAAATAGGACTAAGACTTGACCCTGTCGCCTCTGCCTGCATTGTCCAATCAGAGTCCAGGTTTGTCCGAATCAGAGCGACTTTATCTGCCAGAAACTGAACAAATTCCTCAGCTCTGCCCTGCAAGGGATCCTCCGACTCCCTCACATTAAGGAGGGAACAGGTCACCCTAAACAGGGTGGCTGGGCAAGATTCTGCAGATGCAATAAGTGCGGAAAAGTGTGAGCACTTTGCCGCCCATATCACCACTAAATAAGTCCTAATAAAGGCTCTTAGTAGTGTCCAGTCAGATTCCGCTTTACTGGATCTCCAGCGTCGCTCTAGATGTCTCTTGTGGCATTTCATCTCCCGGAGTTCCTCGGTAAACCAAGGAGCTTTCCTGGATGTACTGCCACGTAGAGATCGCAAAGGTGCAATTCGATCTAAGGCTCCTGAAGCCGCCCTATTCCAGGCAGCCACTATTGCCTCAGATGAATTGTGTACCAGAAATTCAGGTATAACCCCAAGTTTCTTCTGAAACCCATCCGGGTCCATCAGGCGCCTGGGGCGGAACCACCCCAATCGGCTCCACCTCCCTGCGGTGCAGGTGTGGGGCCGAAAAGTCTAATCTCAGCAGAGAATGATCTGACCACGGCAACGGCAAGGGTGAGATGACTAAACCCCTTAGCACTGTCCCGAGAGAAATACTAAGTCAAGTGTGTGCCCCCCACTCGTGAGTCAGACCCTGAACTACTTTGGTCAGGTCCATGATTGCCATGGAAGCCATGAACTCCTGAGCCGCCTCAGAGGTTTCACCGAGCGTAGGCAAGTTGAAGTCCCCCAGCACCATAAGCCAGCCCAGCTATCGCCTCTAGCAGCTCAGGCAGGGCCTTTGCGACGCAGCTGGGAGGCAAGTACGTCAGCAAATGACTTTGCCACAGTCATTGTGTTTCTATTGTAGATCTTTGTATTTTGTTATCTTCTCCAGCTCTTTCTATTCTATTCTGCTGTCTCTAGGCACTGCCACATCCACTATCCAGACTTTTTTGTCTTTCTTATCGACAACTATTAAGTCCAAGGTGTTATGTGGCAAATGCCTGTCTGTCTATATTCTGAAATCCCAAAGCAATTTAACGTCTTCATTTTCTATGACTTTCTCTATGTTATGGTCCCACCAGTTCTTGTTTGCAGGCAAATGAATTATTATTATTATTGTTATTGTTGTTGTTGTTGTTGTTGTAATTCACAAAAAACAGTAATACACAGCAAACAAGATTTATATGCTGGATTTCATATCACAATATCACAAATCGAACACTTCCCAAGCGTTGTTGTTGTTGTTGTTGTTATTATTATTATTATTTTCTCATTAGGTAAGGTAAGGCTGAAGTGTAATAAAATTAGGACATGAAAAGCTATTGTTAGTTTATTGCTTTCTGGTCTTCTGAATTTAGACCTGCACTGACTGATGTCAGTTATCTAAAACATTTTTTATTTCTAAAATGTAACACAAAAAATAGAAATTCCCTTGAAACAATTCATCACTGTCAACAGCCAAACAAGCTCCCTAAACTCCGTATCATCTGATTTTACATAAAATAGATTGTTAATTTTTATTAGTGTAGATTACCTTTACATCAACCTAATCTGCAATTGTTTGAGGATCTCCAAATGATAAGAGTTTGCATAACTGTCACCCAGTTCAAATGTTCCCACTCCCATTGGCTTCAAATTCCAGCTGTGGATCACATTATGACTACTTGCCAGATTCAGTCTGCAAGCCTGAATGCAGCTACATGAAAGCAAATTTCAAGGGGATTTACTTCTTAGTAAGCATTCAGAGGATTGGAGCACATGGCTTTCAAGGATCACAATCCAACCATTTCAATACAGGGTATTTAAATGTATCTCTCCCTTTGCCTTCCCCAACAAATTAATCTTTATAAACTAAGTTGTTCCTGCTGTTTCTTACAAGCACTGGGTAATTGTTGATAGTTTAATAATGTATTTATGTTCAACGCCCAAGGTATATTTTAAATACTCTCTCAGTTATGTCCTTCATATTAAAATTCTCAACCTCTTGAATTCTTACTGTCAGTTACAACACTCTTTACAAGTCAGTAATCTAAGTTAACAAGTAATAGCATTTCTGTCTGAATAAAACAAATATAAGTAGACTGGAACACTTGTTCATAAGTAACAAACTAAACAATTAACTCTTCATCAGAATGCAGTGAAATTGTCTTCAGTTATTAGATAGCAAATTGTTTTTATACATTTGGGATATGCAAGAAATAATGTTTGTGAGATAGTGAAATAGCCAGAAAATGTTCTCCTGAGAAAATGTTTCTTGCAACCTATGATATTTCTATATAATTTGTGTACAGTATTACTTATAGTATGCTTAAATAAATAGCATTACTGTACAGTATTGGGCTTAAAAGTTGAATTCTGCATTCTGCTCAAAGTGTCCAAGTTGAACATATTTTTGCATAAAAATGCATCTGCTATTAGATGAAAGGTTTATATCTGAAAAGGCTGCAAGGTTTCCTTACTGTGTCTGTTTTCAGCTAGCCTGGTTAAGAGCCATGCATGAAAAGATGGTGTTATTTTTTGTATGGATTTTTTAAAAAGTAATTTATTTTTTTATTTTTGGAGAGATTCGTGTGCTTATATTTATATTTAGTTTAGTTTTTTAAAGGTAAACATAAACTACATTGTTAAGCTATTTTGAGTTTATCAAAAAGATTGTGTTACAGGAGGAACAATATACATTGCCCAGATTTAAAGAACAAAATAATAGCCATTTTCTTTTTTGGGGGGGAGGGGGAGAGCCAAGCATTGAATGCTGTTAGCCCTGGGACACTAAATGAAAATAATATAAACAGTAAGTCAGTGATTTCAATGTATTCTATTCAATTTCTGTCTCAGAATTCTAGAAAAAAGTTGCTGTTATTATTACGTATTCATGGATAAGAATGACTATTTATTAGATATACACCCCACCTTTCTTTCAGGAATTCGGTGAAGTATGCCTAGCACTCCTCTTTTAATTTCTTGTCACAGAAAATAGCAGAAGAGGCAGAAGTAGTAACTGTTTCAAAGTCACCCAGTGAGTTTCCACACCTATATGTGGCCATGAACCTGTATCTTCCAATCCACAAACAAGGCCGCCTTCAAAACCTCCTAAGAAACAAACATGGTTTTCAGAAACTCAAAGTACAAATAAAAAAGACATCATTTACAGAACTATTTTTCTAAAGGAAGTCACTGGTTATCAAGTTAGGAATCTTTTTGAAAACTGATAAGTTGTATTTATTTCTTGTTTATCTCAAACCTATTCTAAATCAGTTTAAGACTTTCTTTTTCTTTTTCACTGCCTTGAAATACAAGCAGGATGAAATAAACATGTGTTTTCAATCATAACGAAGCAATTCTTATACAGAGTTTAGGTAATAAGTTCAACAGCACCCATAAGGAAAGAAATGTATAGAAATATTTATAAAATCTATCTTCTAAGCACAAAAAATAATCAAGGATCAGTAAGCTTCTATGGTAACTAATAAAAGAAACTTCTGTCAATAATTTCATAGATTTAAAAGTACTTCTGCATTCACACTGATTATCAAATTAGTTGCTATCTCAGTGAGGAGAGGCACAGTGGTCCTTAATTACCTTTCTCTGAAATTATAACTTTTTACATTTTACATTTACCTTCTCTGGGCAGGTTTCACTCCTGTCTGGGAGAGAATGCAACAAGAGGCTTACAGCAGACATCTACAATTTGAAGCTCCAGAAGGGCCATGTGCTATGCACCCAAATACTAGATATGGTCTGTAAGACTCTGATGAAAACTTTGTAATATTAAATGCAACAAAATGGGAAAATTAAAAAAATGCAACAAACAATTACATTAATTGTATTTATTTAATTAATTCCATTAAAATGATTTTATTGAAATTCAGTCCTTGATACTCACCCAAAAGTTAAATGTGGCCTTCACATTACATTTATATCTAAATTAATGTCTTTTAAAATAGATTATGAGTTGAGTCTGTAACTGAAAAGCTGAATATGGAATAAATGTGGTCTCCTCATATTACTAACACCTATATTGAATAAAATTCATAAAATCATAAGGCTGGAAGGGACCTTGGAGGTCTTCTAGTCCACCCCTCTTCCCAAGGCAGGAACTCTTATTAATAGAGTAAATACGTGGTTAGCTGGCAAGTTACCACAGGGCTGGAGGTGACTATTGTCAGGCGGAGAAATAGCTGGCAAGATTTCACACAAATGCAGTGGGACTGAGGTTGGCCACTACCACAGAGACAGTTTGCAAGTGATTTACTGGGAATGATTTGCAACATTCCCTGCTGACTTCCCCATTGACTTTGCTTGTGAGAAGCCAGCAGAGATGGTTGCAAATGACAATTACATGACTGTGACTTCTGCAACTGTCCTAAATGCAAGCTGGTTGCCAAATGCCCAGTTTGAAATCAACCTAACCCCATGATTACTAGAATGGCTGGAAATTTGAGGACCAGTCAAAAGTATCACTCATTGAGTGCCATTGTAACTTTGAATGGTCATTGAACAAATAAATAAAGAATACCTGAACAGGTTGGAACCCCAGCATACAACACTTTTAGTTGCACAGCCAACTTATACTTTGGAAAACCAATCAATCTCTGATAATGAACAAAATGGCATCCTTTGTTTTTGTTTTACATTTTGTTTAACATTACAGTGCAAAACATGAGTCAAAAAAGTGAAAAAAAGATTCGAACCACTGTTTCATTATCTCTATCATTTTTCTCTGAAGACCTAAACTTTGAATTACTATCTAATTACTACAGACCTAAACTATCTGTTCTGATGTCAAGCTATACTGTATAAAGTCCAATGACAGAGTACTGTGTTCAAATCTCACTTGTTTCCATAAGACTTAAGTATTATATACTAAAATTCTCAATCGTTTAATCGCTTATTTACTCAATGAATAATATGACAAGAAAGCTCAGTTGATATAAAAAATCATATCTTGGCTAATAAACCACTATCGCATTTAATCAACGAGTTTTCCTTTTTTAGAACTTAAAAATAAATGCCAATGCTTGGTATCAACAATGTCTATCTTTGATCTATTCTTGACAGAATGCACTTGCTCACTATCTAACAATTAAAAAATAAGTGTTTATATTTTATAAAGGAGAATTTAGAATACAATAATCTTTTGAATATTGCTCTTTGAGGACTGACCTGAAGCTCTTTATGAAATTAATACAAAGGCATGTGAGATCCAGTTTTCAACTGAACCAAGTAAGAAACATTAGCCTGACCCAAAAAACTTTCTCAGTTTGAAACATAAGAAACCACATATGATTTAAAAAGAAGCAGGCTAATAACATATCAGATTAAATGCACCCATTGTTATGTGTGAAAAGAGACATGTTTTAATTATGTTCAGTTTGACAAAGAATGGATACTTTGAACTTGAAGAGATTTGATTTTTGATTTTAATTATATAACAGTTCTACAGTAGTTCTATTTAAAATGATAAGGCTCAGCCAAAGCAGTGTATAGGGTATGTTTTTATTTATTTGTTTTGCCAATAACTGGAAAAAAATCCTGCTTTTCAGAAAACTGCTTTTTAAAAAAGAAGTGGGTTTTTAAAAAAGGGCAGATACAAGCAAAGTGACAACCAAGACCAAATTCATCTTGTATCAGAATACTCACCAAGAAGGCCATTTCCCAGTAAGAAATAGCTCCACTTTAAAAAAGAAAAGAAAAACACTATAGAGCAGCTGAAACAAGGACTAAGAAAAAAGATGAAGAGGGGTCTGACTACCATATGAAGCCAAATGTAGCATAAGCAAGAACTGACCAAAATACGCTATACTTACTTAGTTGCATTACTTACATGCAATAGAAATAGATAAATAATGATGAAAATACTTATTATTTGCAAAAGCATTTCATTTCATGATATGAAACCACTTAAAATATTTTAGAGGAAGACTGGCTAAGAAATCAGTTCTTTCTCTCTCACCTTTTTCCATGCATTATCAGAGTTGCAATCAGTAAGGCATCACATATAAACAGCCCAAATAAAGTACAAATGTGACACAACTGAATTTTTCTGTTCCCTGCCCTCCACATTCCTGGGAAGCAAATTAAAAGACTATTTTAATAAGGTTAAATTAATATTAAAATACAATAAGATAGTTGGAAACCATGCTATTAATTCTCAATACTTAACTCTCAGTTTTTAGTAACAGTGTCTCTTTTTTCATGTTTTGAAAAAAATAGAGGGACTCCTGCCCTTAATTAAGCTTTTTAATAACTAGACAAATCCATTCTGTCCACTCTGGGGTGGAGGGTGCTGTCTTTTTGTGAAAGAAACAGGAACTTCTGTTTACTATAACATCTGAAAATTGCATTAAGTGGTAAAAAGTTGGACCATTTTCATGAAATAAATTTATCATTAATTTAAAGGAAAGGTATCATGCTAAATTACTTCCAGGCAAGAATTGAACAGGTTTTGCATATAATGCTGACTTTCAATTAAAAACTACAACTTATATACACTAGAAATTCCCAAATTTTACTCCAAGGCATTTATTTCATCTTACTATATTTTAACTTAACTAGAAGTTAAATAAGAACGGGATTGCTACTTAAAAGTTATGTGGTAAATAACTAGTATTTTTTCATGAAGTGTAGAACAGGGACATGTACAATTTATCATAGTCTTAAATTCATGTAGAGATTTTCCCTCCGTATGCAAAATGTGCATGGATGGGTGAATTGATAAAATACTACAGGAAAATCATTACTGAGCTTGCATTAAAATTATTTATTTTTTCAAGGTTGTATCAATGCACAAATGTACTATTATTTACTATTATATCTTGCTGTAAAACACCATATAAAAAGAAACCACATGTGCTTTCAAATTAAATTTGCTTCACAATGCTTCCTGCAATCACACTGCACCAAAGAAATCTTGATGCAATCATGCATAAAACAAATCAAAATTTTATGCATGACTACATCATTGTATCACATGGATGGGTAATATAAACGAAGAATAAGGCACAAAGGAATTGAGATCTGCGGAAAATTGTATGGATGCATGGCTATGCTCAAATTTGGTAATAAATAAAAGAATAAAGTATTACTAATCCATTTGTTCCATTGTGGAAACAACTCCAGATGGTTTAGAATTTAACAATTTGGGAAGAAATTCAGATGAGGAAAATTTCTGAACCATTGTTACATATACATGAGTTCCTTTTCTTGCTGAGTTTCAGAAGCAGAATAATGCAATTAAATGTCCTTGATACGTACAAAGACAGTTCAGAGTTTTCTCATACAGGCTAGTCATTCTTCAAATGCTTTCTTCAAACCTAAACAAAGGCTGCATGCTCCCCATGCCTTTGGGAGATTTATTTAGTACTGCCAACTTTTCAAATGGCCACCATTGCAGCTGGTTTTAGGAACTACTTGATGTGCAAAGGGAACTAATTTAGCACTGCAATCTGAAAAAAACCTCATCAAACTGCAGTTAGAGATAAGAGCAATCTTGGGCATTTTTTTTCCACCTTTTTATTATACACAAGATGCAAATAACAGCAAGTTTTCTACTGAGGGGGCTGACCACGTCCACATCCAAATCCACCTCTAAACTGAAATTCAATAGCTGACCCAGCACCAGCTTCTGCCTTTTTGTCTGCACCAGGTGGAGCTGCGCTTCTTCTATAGGTATCCCTATCAGCTTCTCCTCGTGTAAGACGAGCAGGACGTTCACCATCTAAACCTTTGGGCCTGGGTCTGCCTGTTTCAGGACAGCTGCGGCGCAAAGTGGCAGGCACAATTTCAGGTGGTAGGTGGAGATAATCCCGCAGGTACTGGATGCCCTCATTGGTCAAATACCAATAAAAATGCCTCCAGGCAAACTGTTCCTTCACATAGCCACGAGATTTCAGGGACTAGGAAGAAACACCAATTACTTGTTACAGAAAAGAATGAGGTTTTAAAGATATAATTAAAGCCAACTAGGTTTCTGTCCTGAACTATTCAACCATGCTTCTATACATCTTGTAAAATTATAAACAAGTAATACTGTTCTTTCTTCTCTTTATATTTAAGAATTAGAAAAATATTGCTACTTCACAAAGTGCAACTTTTTCAAACCTAAGGTCTGCTCTTAATCCCAACCAGAGCTAATAACAGAAGAGTATAATGTTTGCATTTTTAAAATCCCATTTCAAACGTTTTCTCAGGATCAGCTTGCCATGGAAGAGTAAGACAGGACTGTTCCTCCTGGAATTATTTCTACAGCGCTCCTTAAATATAAAAGCTATGCCCTATTATTAACTTTTCTTTCTTAAAATGAAAGATGTATTGCCTATGGCAATGATAGGTATCCACAGGTATTTACTGGAGGATGGTTGAGGACATGAACTTATCCTTTGTACGCAAACAATGCTATACTGGTGGCTGAGAACCCAGCCAAGGTAGACTATACAATGCAAGAAGGCCTAAACATATTGAAGAACACAATAGGATGTGTCTGACCTGGAAAATGAAACAAGTTCATATACATAAATGGCAATATGTAGAGCAAGAAGATAAATCTGTATACTTAGTAGAATGTTTTCTTTAAGCAGGAAAATAAGAGAAAGGAACTAGTACTGGCAGAAAAGTAGTTGGCAATATGTAGTCTGCAGCAAGGAATGTTTGTCCAAAGAAAGTGAAAATGGCTACATGTAAGAGTATAATTGTGCCCACTTTGCTATATAGAAGGAAAAACTAGGTATGTCAGAAAAAATATAAAAATAAATTGAATTAAGATGTATGTGTGGTAAACAAGATAGAATCAAGAATGAATGAGTGCTGAATGAATGTGAATGTGACCAATACAAAAGTGAATTACCAGTGATAAATATATTGCATTGGTTTGGCCATAAAGAAAATGAAAACAGCAAAACAAATATTAAGACAGAGTGATTATAATTGATAGCAATGGAAAGGCCAATAAAATGTGGGTTTATGAAACTTATGAGCTACTCCAGAACAGTTTAAAGAGGAAAAGAGAATATATGTAGCACTGTATGGCCATGGTGGAAACAAGAGGGGTTTGCAAGGACAGAAAGGTTTTGAGAAATATATTGAAAAGTGTTAGTGTAAACTAACCAATTGTGTCACCAAGGCAATTCAAAGATCAGTTTAACTTGCTGGGTAAGATAAGCATTTACCTGCATTGCTTTCATGACGTGGAGGTTGGGCACATTTTTGTCCGCTAGTTCTGGATGCTTAGGCATGTGGACATCCTTCTTGGCTACCATTACACCCTCCTTAAAAAGGAGTTCATAGATTGCAATAGATTTCATAGAGTTCATAGATTTCATGGCGGCACTCTCAGGTCAAAAGCTGGAAAAGCTCCATCCAAATTATACTGCTGCCCATTTCACCAGAAGTGACTCTGGACACTGTACAACACCCGGATACCAATAAGAGAGTTGTAAACTATTAAATTTCAGCTAGTAACTCTGCCATTCTCCAAATAAAACAAGCAAGTTCCTGTTTGTATGTTTTGTTTTAAATTGTTTACATTTACAACACACAATCTATTGAAAATTTTGGCCAAGGCCAGATTTCAAAGCACCTATAGGTCATCGGCTAAGAACATTTAGCTCTTCCAGGAGTTATTATTTTTATTGCCATTATATCCCCCCCCCCCCGATAAAGAGAGCATTTCCTGTTTCTGAAAGGAAACCAATGTTATATATATTGCCTAAATTAGGAATTTCTATTTATATTCAAAACATCTGTGCCAAGCAGGTGGTTCCTTTCCAGGTTGCGTGAGAGTGTTCTGCTGGATCTGTTTACCCAAGGCACGTTTCCTCATAGTGCAAAGACAGCTTTCTTCCTCAATTCTGCATTTATTCACTTGTATCATGATTAGGTGCACATGCCACGAAGTAAACTTGCAGACCAATGCAGAATTGTTCCCATGCCCTGACATCATTGAGTAACTTGACATTTGATGCGTCTCCAAATATGTATGTATTGCTATCTGGAATCGGCATCATTTTTTAGGAGCGGAGTTTGTCTAATCCACATGTAAAATTTGCAGAGGGTAAAATATGTATTACTTATTAAAAAAAGAAGAAGAAAGCTTTGTGGCATCATAAAGATACAAATTTATTACATTATAACTTTTCTTCGCTGTTGTTCACTGAATCAGATTGAAGAAATGCTATCTTTGGAGTAATCAAAATTTCTGCAACTGCTTTCTTGTTCCACATGCATATGTGCACACGTACACACAAAGCCACACAGGCTGATGATAAATTCATTTGAATTACATCAGCAAAGGATGAGAGTTATTTGGCATCAGTCTTTATGATCAGGAAACACACTCCTCTATAACTCAGCTTCATTGAGATAAGCTATATTAAAATAATCTTGCAAGTCTGATTGTTTTTCCTCCCTTCCCTATTATATCCCAATGAGTCAGGGGGAAGTCAGTTGGAGTCTCTTCTTAATGTTGTCATTTGCCAGGACTTAAAGAATGCTTCTATACTTCTTGTTTTTTTGTATCAATTCTGAAGGCCCTCTCTATAGCTTTTTGCATATAGAATACATACAGGTAGTCCTCCTGTATTGAGGAGAACACAATTGAATCCCAATTTTTTGTCATGCTTTGAAACAATTAGGAATAAGTTCTAAACATTTCATGTAAGCACACTTTTGTGTAATTCTGCAAAATCAATAGGATGATTATGGGCCATTGTTAACTCTCAAACAATGACATAAATAGATTTTGTTTAGGATGTTCTGTTCTCCAGCCTAATCCTTCAGGTACTCCAACGATCATCTGTCACTACGGTAGTTTAATCCATCCATCTTGCCTCTAATTATGCTCTTCTCTTTCATTCTACCTTTCCAGTATTTTGAACTTCTCAAATGAATTATGACTTTTCCTAATGTCAAAT
>JANHGD010009729.1:13803-24609 GCA_027560375.1 Imantodes cenchoa
GGATGGAAGGCTGAGTCAACCTTGAGCCGGTGAGATTTGAACTGCTGAACTGCTGAACTAGCAGTCAGTTGAAGTGGTCTGCAGTACTACACTCTAACCACTGCGCCATCTTGGGTCTATAATTCTATCATTCCCCTGCCCCAGCTCATTTTTGCTATCTTCTTATCCTGAGGCTATGACCTAGCTTTTTATCCATGATGCATGCCCTGCTTCGCTGTTAAGCATAGTTGGGCTTAACTTTGCGCTGCAAAAAGAAGGAAAAGGAGGAAAGCAGCCTTCTCTCCCCTCCCCACTTTTAACAGTGCAAATCCAGCCCCATCCCTGCCTAGGAATGTTTTGCGAAGAAGTGCCCTTTGAGCAGGGATGGGGCTGACTTTGCACTATGAAAAATAAGTAAAAATGCCAAATGCAGCCATTTCCCTATTTATTCACAGTGCAAAGCCAACCCCAGCTGGCTCAGCAGCTAGGTCCGGCACACCTTGTCTACAACGGAACCAAGAAAATGGAAAGGCAGATGTAGAGTGTAGGGCAGCAGGGATCTCGGAATGCAGGATGGCAAGGGATCTGGGTCTGGACTGGGGCAGCTACAACTTCCGGGATCATGGCAAGAAGTCCCAGATCTACACAGTTCTGGAGCTGCTTGCCACTCCATAAAGGCAGAGTACAGAGGGTGGCCAAAGGGCAGAGCTGAGGGGAGGAGAGATAGACGGGTGGAGGGACTTGGAGGCAGTCACTTACTTTACTCAGCAATTAGAATGCTGAGATTGTAGTTGCTACGCAAGGCAATCAGGTGATGTCTTCCTTTATGACTGCATCACTTAGCAACCAAAATTCTGGTCCCAAATGTGCTCAGAAGTAATCTGTATCACTAGGTACTCAGGTTTCTCAAGACTTTTGACTTTGTATGCTTTCCCATGGCCATGAGAGAGGAGGGGGAATAAAAAATGGACACAAATAAATCGGCATGTGTACAACCTCCCAAACCTGTCAAAATTGAAGGTAGAAGGTGAACAAGTGAGATGGATACTATGGCAAGGGAAATAATAGCTTCTCAACCCTCCTTTGCAGAAGCTAAGATGTCTAAAATGTAACTTCCAGATGATTAATCAATCCATTTGACATTGTGTGCAGCAAGTGAATCAATTAATTGGAAGAGGGGATGGCCATGTCATACATGCACAACTCTTAACAAAAGTTCTATTAATTTCTCCCATTCAAGTACTAACCAGGACTGACCCTGCTTAGCTTCCAAGATCAGACAAGATTGGGCATTTTCAGAGTAGTATGGCCATAGACAAAAGTTGCATTAATTTAAATGGTATTATGCAGTGAAACTTCCCAATGAATCATACACAAAATAAAATAATACTTATATGTTACCAGATATTATTACGGACATCTATGGAGTTCATGAACTATGCAGAATATGACATATGGACAAGGCTTGATTCTTAGTTACAGTAACGTGTAAGAAAGTCAAAAATTTCCCCTGCCCTAGTGTCCATGGAAAACTGAAGTAGTTTCACAGGAAGAACCTGAATGAGCAATGAGTCAAATGTAAAGGTTCCTTTAACATAGTCTTATAACTGTCAGTTCATTATGGACAAATAGCAATTTGTTATTAAATTCATGGCATTCATTCATTCATTTATTCCAGAGTCCACTCATCAGACTACTGTATAAGTGGCTAATAATTGTGATTATCCTTACTAACAAGACAGACTTACTGATTTTTAATTCTGAGCTCCTTGGATTTTGGATTTGAAACAAATATCTAACTCAACAGATACTGGCCCCATTACACTATGTGGCCTCTATACTGATTTCTCTTAAATGTGTTAAGAGACACATATATGCAGTCTCAATCCATGTGGTGGATTGAGCTGGAGGCTCTCAACCACCCACTTGGGAGCACTTTACTAAACTCTCACTGAAATATATGAAGCTGCATAAGAAGCCCTACATAGCAAAGCATGTTGTAGATCGCAGCATAATACAGTGAACTCTTCAGGGAATACATCCATCATGAGATAATAAGTAAACAATGGACCAGTAGATGTTAACAATTAAAACAATTCTTGTTTTACTCTTCCATTAGAGAGAGCTGCTTTCTTCCTTTTCCACTGAAGAGAGATTGTAAGAGATGGTACCCGAGGGATGCATAAGCATTCCTTTAAGGACCAATTCAGCCTTGGGAGTCAGTGTTTTAAAAGAGCAGCTGACCTTGGATCAATGCCATGTTATTTTCTTTCAGGAATAAATCTGGGTGGTGGAATAGCGATTGTCCATTCAGCCAGCTCCGTCAGACAGGGCTGAATAGAAAGTGGCTCAGGAAGTAATCCACAGTCAAGTTAAACTGAAAGGCTTAGATTTGAAATGACATGGTCAGTGGGACTGGTGCTATGAAACCTAAGGCAGTCAAACATCAGTAGATCCTAATGAGTCACCCCTATTTGTTTTTTTCAAAATATTCCTTAGAATCTTTTCAAATTGTAAATGTCTAGCACAGTAATATTACACCTTGACTCTGAAATTATAACATACATATGACTTCTAAATAAACCGGACTGTACTATTTAAGTGCAAGTGCTCTGCTTCAGTGAGCTATGGATTGAGGTGATTAACTCTAACCACACAGTAAAAACAATGGTAAGTAACAAAGTAATAATGGGGTATATGGCAGGGAAAGGCTAAGGAAAAAAGTAATCGAACAGCAAAGAAATATAGGGTCAATAAGGAGAACAGGAAGAGAGGCTAGCTGGGAAAGAGAGAACAAAGGGGAAAAAGGCCCAGACAGAATAAGAAATGATATTTCAGCTATGGCTACCATAGAAGAAAGCTTGCGTAAAAATAAGAAGAATTATTAATATCCTGGAACTACCAATAGAAGACCATAACAGAAGGCAATACAAAGAAAACAGCAGTTTAAAAATAGACAAGGGACCAAAATACAATTCATGAAACAGAAAGCAAACAGCCAATATCATTTTAAAGAGGAAAATATGGTAGTACAAGCCTGAAAGAAATTCCCTAAAACAATTATTGTAAGATAGAATATTCCGCTTTTCTCTATATATAACAGGAAGCTTGATCTGATACAAACAGAATGATGAGCCACAACATACAACATGCAATTTTTAAAAGCTCATATTTGCCAAACTTTTTAACATCACTGTCTATGAGAATATATTCGAATTCACACATTTATCCTTAACTAAATCAGGTTTAAAATCTTATTTGATCATTTGAGAAATATAATACATTGCAGTAATCATATTACTCAATCCAAGATCTTGAGAACTACAATACATGTAAATATAACATGGAAAATGTTTTAAATGTGGGATCAGATCAATTTGTCAATTTGTTGGCAGCATAGTGCTTTACATGTAAATTGAGTTTTACTTAGTCTGTTTTTTTGTTCTCAGCTTCAACATCATTATCTGGCAAACATTCAGTCAGAGTCCCAGTTTTATCTCAGTTTCCTCAACAATGTTTGGTGACATCTTAAAAATAAAAGGGACAAGTGGCCTGTCTGAATGCTCAATAGAGATCCAAATTAAACAGTGCAATGCAATATGCATGGATTTGAATGCTCGGTCAAAGCTAACTGACATCCAACTACACATTTTGAAAGAGGTATGTTTTTATGTGGTAAGTCATGATTGTACTAATATAAAAGGATGATGCTATGGAGAAGAATCAAGTAATGGGAATCTTAGGTATAAACAAGATATATTTTCTTACGTTTATGCTCAATTTAATCAGACCAAAAGGATTTATGAAAAAATATTATGTAGGATTTGGCTATACATTTACCAGGCTGTAACATATTTCCATTAAATCAGATGAAATTATATTTTTCAATGGATTCCTGAAACCTGATTTTGCAGTAAGCAAGATTCTGACACCAGTCATTTCTGGCCCAATATAGCATGTTTTATTTCTTCAGTTACTTGTTTATCAAATTTCCTGGAGCAAAAATGTAAACAATTATTCATATTTAGGTAATTATGCAACTGCTTTCTGAACTAGACTGACAATAACACAACATCTCAAGATTCCTTCTGAATAAAATTTTGAGGAGTCTGAGTTGTCCACACATAAATCAAGCAATAAAGGAAAGAAACAATTATATAAATATTTTCTGTTTTCTTTGGAGGACTATGCAAAGCTGCCCTGAGTCCTGTGTGGAATGGGCAGCATATAAATCCCAATAAGTAAGTAAATAAGTAAGTAAGTAAGTAAGTAAGTAAATAAATAAATCAATAAATACAAAGAACAAAAATTCTTTCCTTAATTGTTTTTCCTACTGTACCAGAACAAAAACCAGATTGTTCTTCTATACAATTGAGCAGTAAATAGGGTGCATTCTCCCATTTCTTCAGAAATTAACACTTCAAAAATATGCAACTTTTCCCTCCCCACCAACTGTAAGCTGTGTCTAATAATGCAAGAAGCAGATTGTCTTCCCTCATTTCCCTAATTTGTATCATCTAAAAGCAATTCACTCAACATCTTGTCGCCCTCTGGCAGCTCAGTTTACTTATCCACACTTAATTTCTCATTTGGACCAAAACAAACTCTTCTGAACTGCCACTGACTGAAGGTGGGGGTGGGGGGAGAAAGAGAGAGAGAAACTCTTTGCATAAATCTGTCACCAGATAAGTCCTTCAGAACAGCCCAACTGAAACAAGCAGTGGTTGTTATGTGGGTTCCGGTTATGAAGTGCTCAATCCATTGTGAACGTCTTTTGTAAAAGAGCAACTGAAATGAAAGGAAAATGTAAAAGGACTTCTCATTTCAGTGGGGCATATACAAGAGAACTTATGAAATATGTAAGTGATGTTGGTTTTCATTTGTTCTGCTCATAGCACAAATACACCCATTCCAACAATTTGTTTTTGTTTGTTTCATTTAGTTCAATAAGAATTTGATGCAGCTTATGTGTACAATGCACATCTTCGTAGTTAGGTATCTCCTCCTCCCTCTCACTCCTTACACTTCTCATTATCACACACATAAATAACTTTTCTTACAGAGATGCCCATATATTTCAGTGTTTAATCCCAGTGTGACCTCTCTGTCTGAAATATAAGCCAAGTGATCACCATAATTTATGACAGTACCATGAAATCATGGGGCTGTACACTTTGAGCAAAAATGTCAATACATATTTGCTCAAAATTATTTAGACAACAGAAGCCCTGCTGAGTTCAGAAAGTTTAAGTGAATTCTATGATTGCTTTGGCTGAAGTGCATAACACATATAAGCTGTCTCTGAAATGCCCATTCACCATTGCCTCCACTGTTGTAGGGGAGACAGACATTCTTCTGGCACTGAAAACAATTAAAATGGGAAAGACAAAGCCAAGATGGAAATGGGAGATGGGAGAGCACCCTGTATTCCTTTGGAGGCAAAAGTAATAGCCCAACAAGTTGGGAAACAAGAGGGTGACACAACAGAGAAGAGTGTCTTTGACTACAAGAACACTCAGGCCGGGAATGGAGAAAATACTCTTACTGGTGGCTTTGCATATATGCTGTACACATGATATCTGAAGCCCTAGATTCCTATGGGGTCCGTTGAGGCAATCGGTTAAAACTGCCTTAAAGGGGAAGGAGATCGCAGGGAAATCCGCCGGACCCATTACTTCTACGAAAGCCTGGTTAAGATCAAACTGGGAAGCAAATGTCCCGAACATGCTACTCAGACTAGCCCCAGCAAGAGAATTCAAAACCTTCGGTCAGCCGGGATTCTCAAGAAACCACATCTAAGCGCTCGCCCTTGCATCATGCGCTCAGGACACGCTTGGCCGCCCAACCTTCCCAGCCGGCCCTTGAGTCTACGAGAGAAGTAGCCAGCAAGTACTAGCCACTCCGAAGGGGAGCCGGCGGATTTATTCAGAATCAAGGGAGGACAACGAGCGACACTCGATCTTTCTCGCCGCCGTCGCCCATTCAGCACAGAAGGAGAAAGGCTCCCCTGTTTACAGAGACGGGGGGGGGGAGGGGGGAGAGAGAGAGAGAACCGCGCGAGAAAATCCCACATTTGTATTAAATGGCGGGATTTGTAGGTCTCCGCTCGTCAAGTAAAGCAGAAAACGTCGGGCACGATCCTTAAAGTAAAGCACCTGCAATCACTGCTGCTCTGTTGGGAGAAGATTTAGGCAGATGCTCAAGGCTCCCGCAATCAGTGAAGTTGGGATCGTGCCCCAATGCATCTTGTCTCTCCCTTCGCTCCACTTTCCCACACTTGCCATCACAATCTAGCTTTCCTTGCACCTCGGCCATTCCGGCTCAGGACAGCAAAAAACAGGCAACAGCTCGGCCGCCACACGCCTGGTTTGGGTCCCGGCTACAGGTGCCGAAAGGACGGGAGGCCAGAGGCCGCCTCCGCCGCAAAATGCCCATCTCCAGCCAGCGCCAGCGGAGCCCTACAAAAAAACAAGAGCTCCCGGGACTTTTCCTCCTCTCCTTCAGTAACGCCAACAACTTCTGAGCGCGCCACGCACCAAACGGCCCAAAGGCGGCCAGCTTATCCCGAAAGTATAAGGCAAAGTAAAGCATTCGGCTGCCTCTCTCCCCATTTTTAATCTTGTCCGAGGATCTTTTTCTCGCAGAATAAGGAAGCCGCTCCTTGAGGTGGAGGAATATTGGAAAACCGCAAACTCCCGCCGCCCTTTCCAGGAAGGAAGGAAGAAGGAAGGAAGGAAGGAGGGAGAGAGAAGGGAACAGGATCGCACCTGACTGAGAAGCGCTGAGACAGAAGGTCCCGGTGATGGCAAGGAGGCTCACCCAGGAAAGGAGTCTTCGCACCGCCTTCATGCCTGTTTATTGTAAAATCTCGCTCTCTCTATTTATGTCAGTAGTTGTACTGTTGCGGCGGCGTAGGAGAAGCCCTGAAAGGACGAGGACGCCTCCTCCTCAGCTCCGGGTTGGCGACGCTCGCATGGCCTCCGCGACTTGGCTCTCCTGCGCCGGGACGACACCAGCCAGCACTTCGCTCCCTTTCCTCCCGAGGTGTGAACGGGCGGCTCTGGCTCCGGCGCGCGGCCCCGAGTTCCGAGGGGGCGCCGAGGAAGTTTCTCCCGAGCCACAATCCAAGGACGCCCAAAAGTTACTTCCCCGATCAAAATCCGTCGGCGTGGCCGCAATGTCCCTTCGGAGCCGGCTGGCTTTTATCCCTGCCTTCACTCTCCGTGTCCCCCGGCCTTTCAAGAGGAGGAGGGTTGGAGGGATCCGTGCGGGGGCGTTAGTTGACGTTCCCGTCTCCCCCTTTCCTTCCGCTTCTTTCGCTCGCTGGCAGCAGCTGCCGAGATAGGAAACCCACTTCCATTGACTCTCCGAGCTCCGGCGGCTTCGCCGATTAACAAACCGAGCTGCCACCCGCCCCCCTCCCAACACAAAGGGGGGAGGAGGGGAGGAGACGATAGGTTGGACCAACTCAGTCCAACCCCGCCCCCTCTTTGCCGCTTAACTGGAGAGGCCACGCCCTCTGCCCACCTCCCTGCCCAGCCTTCTGGGATCAGTCGTTCCCTTCCTCCAGCCCCCTCCCTTGCGCCGTCAAAATACCCGGGAAACACCTGTCACTGGGAACCGGGCGCGTGCATTCGTCGGGGCGCGCGGCTGCTGCCCGCAGGTTACCATGGAGCGATGCAAAGGCAGCCGCTGCCAGTAAGCGCAACAATGCGCCTTTTCGGAGCAGGCAGGGGAACGAAAACGATTTTGTGTCTTGTGCGCGCTCTGTTTTTCGCTTAACACTTTCCTTGCAGGTTTATTTGTTCCGTCGGAGTTCCAAATCCGGGGGAGGGGGTGTCTCTCCGTTACAAGAATCCGTTTCCTTTCCCATTCCCGTGCCTAACGCTGGGCACCATCCCATCCTATCCAAAATCATTCGGAAGAAAAATTCTGTAGATGGTCGATAGGATCGCGTTTTGCGAACCGGAAAAGAAAAAGAAAGAGAACCTGGCGTGAGGCTGCCTCCCATCTTCATCCCGCTATTTTCTTCTCTACGGAAGGCGCCGTTTCTTCCATGACTTGGATTTGCCCCGAAGAGTGGAGGCAAATACTGTAGCAAAAGGCTTGAAAGTTTCAAAAGTTCTGTTTTGCTGGCAGAAGAGAGAGAAGCGAAAGAAGAAGCGGCTAACAGATTATGCCAAGGCTTTTCTGAAAGAGCGTCAATCCTTGAAGGACGCAGCGCGCATAGAGCTACGGAAAGAGCGATTGGCAACGGTCTCCCCCCCACCCCCCGCTGGCTTTTTTTCCGCGGCGACCGATGGTAGAAACCGGACATTCCCAAAGATTCGAGCTCCAATTTGCCGGGCGGAGATTTCTCTAATAAAAAACTTTCCCTTTGCACGCAAAACATTCGGCCTGGTTTACGGACAGCCTCCAAACAAACTAAAAGCTTCAGATAGGGGAAAGCCCTTCTTGTAGGATGTATCGTTTGGGAAGGGGGGTGGGGGTGGGGAGCGTGCAAGATTCGAAGGAAAGTGGAAAGGTTCGTGTGCGCCTGTACGTCCGCGGAAATTATTAAGAATTAGAACCATGCTGTCGTTTATTTTTGTATTAAAAATACATGTTAAACAAACGGTGCTAGACTTTGAAATTCTCCTGACATTTGCTTGCGTTCCTTTAAAATCTTTTAGACGAACAATTTCCCTGTTATGTATGATATAAATAACGAAATGCTATGGATCTTTTAAGATTGGTTCCACTTTGTGTCCTCATGGTGCTTGAAATTGACAGACAGACCATAGTACCAAAACGGTTGTCTGATTTGCAGCACCTGCTTGCAAACCCTACATCTATATATTGGTCTCACATGCCGTAATAGCTATAATTCAAATGAACATTTGTTCTCTCTTATTTACTTCCGTTCTTATCTTTGCACTTTCCCTCTGCTTTTCCTGAGGATATAAGCAAGGTAAGTCAACTTTGATGAAACATAGCCTGTTTGAGGAACATCACAAGCTTCTGAGTACATTCTGAGCACAAGCTTGAGACCACAACTTTAGACATACTAAGCTTCCATTGTGCACTGAATTTCATCGAATCCAAAGAACTAGAATTAAATTAAAACTGCAAATTGGGCAGGTGCACAGCTAAAATAAAACTGGAGGGGTGACATATTCCCCGAGTTTTGGTGTCCTGCTGTAAACAAGATAAGGCAATTTGGAAATATGGGGAAAAGACAGATGGAAATAATTTCATAGTCATTCCTAATGGTCTTGTTTTAATGAAGCTTTTATTTCAGAGAATAAAAGAACAGGTTGTGTTTTCCATTACAAATTCATCCATCTCTATAATATTTGATCAGTCTAATGGATTTTCCCACTTGTCTTAATGATAAAAACAAATTCACACTACAGTATAGTAATTACCAGTAAGTACCTATTGTATCTGGTGTAATTCTTCAGTTTCCTTCTATGTTGTTTCCCTTGTCTCTCTTCCAAGATTGTAAATTCCTTTTATAAATAGAAGTGAATATGTATGATAATAATATGGAAATGCAGGATTCAATAAACATTCAGAATCACATAGATGTGCAAAATTGGAAACACTTGTCTTGATGCATCCTGAAATTGACTGACTCAGATTCATTTCCATTTTTCCTGATCTGCAGGAACTCTTAAAAATACAGAAGGGTCTCATTTGTTGAACAGGTAGCATGGGGTTGAGTGAGAGGCAAATTATCAGTCATGCACTCAAATGTATAACTGAACCATGATAGTCACTAGCTAATCATAGGCCTCTCATTCTCTTTCCACATCTTTACCCCACAGGATTATTATAAGAATTAAAGTAATATTATGCCCGTGTCTGTTTTTGGAAAGGAAAGAATCAGCACAATAGTGATGCACTTGGTGTAAAAAAATATCAAATTCTGTGTCTATGAATAAGCCATTTTTTTTTAGCATTCCCCCATATTAATCTGCAGTTACATATTTAAGTTATCAGACAATTTTTTCAGTTTCCACAAGTTACAATGCACAGGAGCACCATCCTAAATGATGTGAATTCCCACATTTGCTCTGCCAAGAGCATGAATGAGCATCTTGTGACCTCCATATATTTTAGACTATAAATGTCATACTACATACACAGAGCACACACACAATACTACCTTCTATGTTCAAACTATTTGAAAAGGGGACAGTTGCTTACTCTTCACATATTGGGAGCCTACTTGCGCCTACTGTATGTTGGGTCTGAGACAGAATAGAGATTTTTTTTTAGTGGCTACTGCAGCAATTTAGTAAATCATAGGAATTGGTTTCATGAATCATGATGAAAGACGGAATGGAGACCATGGCCTTTATTACACAGTTCATGATCTCTTTACCGTCTCAGAGAGTCATTGATTAATGCCTGAGGAGATATTACGATGGCTAGATGATGAATACAAAATATTTCCCAAGAACGTTTGAAGGCTGGACTGCATCCATATCTAGCCTGAAAGTTCTGACACACGCTTATTGCAACAGGATGCTTCCTGAAATTGTTTGAATCCTGTTAAATACTTTCTTTGTTAATTTCTTTTTAGGAATAAAAGGTGCTATTTGCATCTGTATATAAATGAATGCTGCATATGAACATAAATTAGACATATCAATTTATTTTTCATCAGCTGCTTTACTTTTCATGCTTTGTCCTGGATAGACTGGAAAATTAGGAATTTATTGGCAAAAAATTGTGTAGTTAGAAGAAAATGTATGGGCATGTTAAAGGGATTAATGGTGGATGGAAAAGAGAACATGGTTGGAAATAATTGAAGAATGGACAGGGAACTCAGAAATGTCA
>JANHGD010009730.1:69032-85214 GCA_027560375.1 Imantodes cenchoa
TTAAGAGGTTTGTAAGGGGCGTGCATAAGCGCACTACCGTGCCTACTGTCCCTGTCCTACTGTCCTATTACATTTTTTAAAATTATTTTACATGTATCTACTTTGCTTTTTATTATTATTATTATCTTTATTATTATTATTACTATTATTATTATTATTTACATGAATCTACTTTGCTAATGTTTATGCTTATATCAACAATTTCTATCTTGTATATGCTTGACAAATAAAATAAATACAATTTTTTTTTTTGGGAAAATGTCAGTTTCGTCTGTCCTTGGCACAAATCAAACACCGAATTACTAAGTACATTTCCAGAAAGGTGGCTAATGAATATCATGCCATGAAATAAAATTTCCTACAGACTTTGTGCCACATTTACTACATCTTTTCTTCTTTCTTCTTTCTTCTTCTTTTTCTTCTTCTTCTTCTTCCTCCTCCTCCATTAAACAACAACAGTAACAAAAAACCTACACTATACAATCAACTCATCAAAGATTCTGACATGTACATTATATACATTATATACATCTTATTTAGATATAAAAGATGCCACTATACATAGAAAGGACAATTTGGCTTATTGTAAGTTGTTATCTTCTAGACAAGCATGGGCCTTTCACACTAGAAATAGGAAACTGGTCTTTATTAAAGATTCTTATAAAAATACAGGTGGGAAATCATTACTCTACTAGGAATGGCATGATTTTATCTGTTTTATAAGTGGCAAAAAGCATACCCATCAGGATGTATGGTAAATTTAAATTGAAATGGCCAAATATAAGAATATAAATGCTCTTGTGCATATTGCAATTATTATAATATAGAAAAAATAATTAAAATTAAATTAAACCTACACGATTACTGGATCTTAGTTTTAAACAAAAAGAAAAGTTCAAAAATATTTAAAATGCTCAATTTTTTTTCCTGATTCCTTCTTGCTACATTATTTTGAGTTGTGTGTGTGTATGTGTGTAGTTTTGCAGAAAGTTTATGAAAATTCATATATATCTCAAGGATCATTTTTGAAACAAGGGCACACAACTCTCAATGTTAATTCACTATCTTCAGGGTCCCTTCTGCTGTCTTTGCTCATTTCATATTTCCTTTGAAAGTTATAGAACATGACATTGCCAACAAAATGAGGCTCAACATGCAGTGCAATATCCAGAGACTCGCTGGCTTTTCCCATGCACTATTTTAGAATGCAGACCAATGCAAGAGAGAAGCTCTGGTAGAATCCCTAAGTATTACGTAGACCCATTGGAGTAGTAAAGATGTGCAGCTGACTTTTATTGATGACCTCTTATGTACCTTCCCACTCTATGATTCTAAGGCTCTATGGTTGTCTTTCTGAGTCTTTCTCAAAATATTAAGTTGGAGATCATGTAATTTTATCTGACATCACATACTAGCTATTAATGTGAGTGGGGGAGTTCTCTTCTTCAGATGGATTTCAAATGCATTTTTAAATTAGAGGAATGAACTGCAAAGTTTGGAAAAATAAAGCTCTTGAAGCATAGCTGCATTTCTGTTCAGATATAGATTGAGAAAGTGCAAATTAAATAAATTACAATTCCAGTGTACACTAACCCAATTTCTTCCACGATCTCTCACCTTCCTAAACTACTGCATACTGAATATTAAGATAAAGAGGATAGCTAGGGAATGCAGATTGTCAGGACATTGGTATATTCAACTAGCCATTATGGGGGAGAAAGCAAAGTTGAGAGCACAGTGGTTACATCCATTAATAACTACACATCTTCATTTTTAAAGATAACTGTGACATTTAACATATAGATTGGTCAATTCTATATGATATTTGAATATTTTTCTTCTAAGACATTCTCTCTTGCTAGAATATATTGAGAAGGGATACTTTAAAAAAAAACAGGGCTCTACCAATAAATAAATTCTCTGGGATACCTTTAAGACTCTATGATTATTTCCCCTAAATAAAAAAAAGAAAAGATGATTAAAGATTAATTTTTGTTAATGTTAGAAATCTCACAGACAAATCATATCAAGTATTTGTAGCAGCAAAGCTTAAATTGGAGGCAAAGAACAATTTCAATTCTCTCTTAAATATATTGATTGGAAATACTGAGAATCTGACAGAAAGATACGAAAAAAATGCATTATTGTTTGAAACAAGAAAATTGACAAAAATTTATAACTGAGATTACAGATCAATGATAGAGAGCTATTATGCAAGATCAATGATAGAGAGCTATTATGCAAGCTATTTGTCAATTATTAGCGTTTTGATTTTTATACTCAGTTATATTAATCAGGAGCTTTTGTAACTGAGTAGCAAATGATTAATTTCCTGGAAAACTAATATATTTGTCTCATAGCTAGAGTTATTACAAAAGGATTTGTTTCTCAACCTGTCAAGTTATATCATTGCATTCAGCAAGGATGCTTCCTGTCTCTTTTAATCTTCAATTTAGTTCTTAAACCACTGGCTATTTCTATTAGACAATCTCAAGATAGTAACAGTATGGTTGCATTCAACATTGTATATAAATTGTTTTTATGTGTTTTTATGTACAGATATTGTGAATATTCTTGATAATTGTACAATGTTATTAGCACCATTGCTTTATAAACAGCAATGTGTTTACACTCTGATTATACTACTAGTTGTAACAAACTTCATTTTTTAGCATTAGAATCCACTACAGCTATAGATTATTGCAAGAGATTGGATCTACAATTTATATTGGTTTTCTAAAATGTTTTTTTCTCAACATACATCACAACCTATTGAATTAACTTTATCTAAATGCATAAGTGCAATTTCAGTAAATATAGCTTGATGATTAAAACTCTAATTAAGTTTTTGGTCAAGATTAATGTTATCAAAATGAATATTACATTGACATTAATATATATTTTAAGACGAATTCCAAAGTTACTACTTTTCACAGGTAGATAAACTATCGGTAGATGAGAAAACGTTAATATCAAGCTAAACTCCCTTGACTCACCAAATTGAGATCATATAAAATGCTTTAACTTACCAGATTTTCAACTCAATCATTGGGCTTTTATATTAATATCAATATGTTTTATTCTTTTAGAATGAGGTGTTTTATGAATATTCTCTTCTTTTAGCCTAATTGGTGAATGAGTATATACTGCCTCTGGAATCTTGGCAAGTTTTACAGTCCAGACACATTAAAACAGGGATCCTCTTTTCCAGCGTTGAAAGATAGACAGGTGAAAATTTGGCATTATGGATTAATGCAGTCCAATCCAAACATTGTAAAATGACCCAACGTTTTAAATCAGGTGATTTTAACAGTCATTTTAAAGACTCCATATACTGTGTCCATTTTCATTCCTCAATCTAAGAAAATGATAATATAAAATGAAAGTCAGTATTAACGATTTAACTGAAATGTGGAATTAAGAAGTAGAATTGCCTGTTTTGAAGAATCAGAGGATCCAGGCATTAAAAAATGTAAAATGATTGTATTTTATCATTTAAAATAGATGAATTCATCAGAAAATATTATTTTATATTTATGGGACCCCTCAAACGATGTTAAAAAAGACTAGACATTGGGGGGGGGGGGTTGATCCTGGTGTGGCAATTAATTTGTAACATTGAACGACATTCCTAAAAGATGGAATCTATTATTTAAGGACCTTTGGTTCTTTTGAGCATGAAGCATGACAAAGCAGATACTTTTACACAAATGGAAATACTTTATGGATTTTAAGGAATGGATTTGCGATAAGCGTCATATGTTTTTGAAACGTCTCTCTGTTTCTACAGGATACAGTTTAGATTTAATGCTAAGCTAAGATGTGAATTAATATTATATTAATTTTCCCTATCAATTAGTTTTCACATTTAGTTTATTTAATTCCTATAATATATCTAGTTTTCTTGTTTCTCTGCATAACCACTAGTTTTTTCATATTCTATTAAAATAAATAATACAAAAAACCAAAACAAAATCTCCCCCCACCCCCCAAAAATATTAATTTTAAAATATTCTGGTTGTGTTGCCGTGATGAAGGTATATGGGTACCTGTTTTAAGCCTCATTGGAAATGAACTGTGTGCATGATATTTTGTCCTTTCTACAAACATGAACTGCAGCGCCACATTTGATCATCTCAGTTGCTGTGGATGTGATGCAATGTCCTTCACATTAGAAATCTGATATATGCTATGGGTAGCAATGGTCATTCTGTGACTCTCAATTTTCTAAACCCTGATGGAAAGTATATTATTTTGCTGAAAATCAAACCATTTTTAAAAGGAAATCTATAAGGAGAAATATACCTCAGCTGAAGTGTGTGGTTTTCAAAGGGTTCTCTAGCAGTTACCTAGCTGCCCACAGAGCATAAGCATATTCCTGATAGGATATGTTTTATAATTTAAAAACTTTGTAATTTAAAACCAGAAATATATTTTACACAATTTCTTCAATCACAATTAAGAAAAAATAGCAACCAATGAGGAATAGGGGGAGGGATCTAGGAAGAAAAGGGATGTGTATGTACAGCAGACTTCTCTCCTGACTTTCTTTGGGCTTCCCTGCCAATCATTAAGCTCCCAAAGGCTCTTTCTCTCCATGTTTTCCTTTCCTGATGGACAGCATACTAGATTCTTCTGAAACATATCATTCACAGCAAAGAGGACCACACTATACATTTGACAAGGAGAGGCTGCTTTTTGCCCAACACACCCTGAAGAATAACAACATGTGCTTGGTTGTTTATTTTTAAAGCTGCCTTCAGGTTGAGTTTGGCCCTCAGTGATTTATACAGACATGTCCCTATTTTGGCAATGCCTTCTGGAATGTCTTTGCAACTTCCTAGTCTAGACCACAGCAGTACATATCTTCTGATGACCTCCCATTCAATTACTAACCAGGTCCAATTCTGTTATATAAAACGACTTAATTTTTTGTAATGGTGAGTAGTATTAAAATATCATTGAATTAGGATATATTTGCCTAGGAAGATTAGCAGAAGTGCACGTTTCTCTCAGACCTCTCCTGTACCACTTTTCTGCTGTTCATCATACCATCAGAAATATGCCATCATGAAAATAAGATGGTTGGACTTTTGTTTGAATGCATAACTAAGTTGGTGGTAGGATTGTACTTCATTTTGTTTTTCTTTGTCTTAAATCATACATTATAAAAAATTATATTAGCAAAGCAGAAAAGCTAGAACTGTTCCCCTGCTACTAACAGCAGCTGCAGGACTGAAGTTTTTGTGCTTAAACTGTTTAAGAATGCAGTTCTTTATCTGCAACTTTTGGTGATTACATTCAGTAAGAGTGAGATTTTATGAACTAATTAGCAGTGGAATTGGCTGTGAGCAAAATATATCTTTCTCTTGATTGAGAAACTGATGGCTTATCGATCCTCTCTCTCCTTTGCCATGTTGCATGTTATAGCCATCCTTTTGGAGGGGTGGGTGGGTCAGAATGTTTCTTTCAGAAAAAAAAGTGTTTTTGTTTCAGTTAACAATTGGGGAAACCTCATCTTACTTCATTGTTTTTATTGTAGGTAATCACGATTATAAAGTATAAGGTCTCCTGTTGACATGTGAGCCATTTCAAGCTTTTTCAAAAATTCCATTTTTTTTGTCGTCAGATAGTTATGCTATATAAAAGTACTAACAGAAGCAGACCAATATGTGTGCATAGGCTGAGAGCAAGAGATAGGTTAAACAGATTCATTAACTGACTATCTACTGATGAGAACTATACTATATTTTGATTTATTAACAAACAACGTCTTACTGTTTTATGTAAGCACATCCAGTTGTTGGGGTTGTGACAATATTACAGACTATTTTTCCAGACTAAGGAGAGACAGGACCCATCGGTTAGTGCATTCCTGGGTTAGTGTATGCCTCTGGCAAAAGGAACAAGTTTATCTCCCAATGACACTCTAAAATAGCATCTCTACTCTCTTTAGACAGTTAGTTGTCATATCAGTTTATATTGGATTTTCCTCCCTTCTATGCTTCTTATTTTTGTCATAGTTATTTCAGCTCATATTATGAAATTCCAGCTGCATGCTCTTGATTTCCACAAATTGATCATGGAAGCAATTCATAGAAAAGCAGTTCATTTCAATAGCCAGGAAAGTCACAGCCAAGATATCTAACACTGATCTCCACATCATCTCAGATACTTCTTAATTTCTTGAAACTTAATCCTTATTGCCTGGAAGTTCTTTTTCCAAAACTCCAAAGACCAGGCCTCTGGGTGGGGCCCCAAGTGACTGGAATTAAGCATCAGTACCAAGCATGAAGACTGCTTTCCACAAGAATGGCCCACCCCTGTCTTCTGCCAGACATCTCCCCATGCCCATCACACTGTCATGTCATTGCTTGCCTTTACTTCCTTCATATAATTCATTGCCCTGTCACCCTTCTTCCCCAGGTCAAAGGAGCCATCGTACACTCAATTGCATGCTCCTTCAAAATAGCTGACTGATCTGGGATGCTTCTGCAAAGCACTTTGCAACCAAAACCTAGCCAGCCGGTCTATCTACTCCCTTCCATCCATACATATACTACACCATCTCATGGCTGAACCCAGGTACCTGGTGAAAATTTGAAAAAAAAGAAATAAAAGCTCTTCTTAGACCCTTACCAACAGAATGAACCAGAAATGCTTCTCCTCTCCTCTCAGTCTCTCGCCTAAGAAGGGACAAGACATTCCCATCTCCTCAAATCTTTATCACTAGTTTAGTTTGCTAATTAGTCTTTTAGATGTAATGATGCCAGAGAAACTTGGCTACCAGACTGGACACTCAAGATCCTTTAACTTTCATGTCCAGAGTGCAGAATGAAGGAGATGGCCAAAATGATCACTATCCCACAAAGCTCACATGACAGCCAGAGGATGCAGGTTGGTTGTCTTGGTATGTCATTGATCTATCTCCAAACTGATACCTGGGTGTCCAGTCTCTTCAGCACACCAAGATCGGTTATTTCCAGTTCACTGTCACCATTGCTGCTTATGTCAGATTGCCCTTGATGCTATCACTCTTGTTGTTGCTTGCCATCACCATGTTGGAGTATATAGTCAATTCTGCAGCCATGTAGAGTCAACTCTTCAGCTATATGTAAATGGAGACTGGCCCTCCCTAATTGCTTCTTCTGGATGAAAGATCCCCTTTGGACACTTTGGAGTCAACTGGAGTAATCCCAGTAAAATACCTTACATGCAGGCTGTGAACCTAAAGCTGTAGCTTTCTCATCTGTAATGGGATATATATGCCTTCTTCTATAGCTCTTCTAATGTGGTTATAGTACTTTTTAACCGTTAACATTTGCCACAATGGTAATTTAGCAATTCGAGGTGGTATCTTATTTGTATAAGAGACAATTATCATACATCCCTGTCCTTAGTTTCTGTGCTCAGTTTTATTATTCCATAGTGCACAAGAAAAAAGAGCAGCTTCAAAGAGGCTCCAATATCCTCATGTTTGTCTAAATATTGCTCAAAATTGATTTTCTTTCTTTCTTCCTCTCCCACTCACCTTAGTAACATGTTGCTATGGCCACAGTCATTCAGAGAAATGTTTAAGAGCAGATGCCACTGTAACTGCCTTATGGCACCCAATGAGGACTTTTCTATCCAGATTTATGCTTTATCATCTAAGCAATGGTTTGTTGTCTGCGTTTTCTACCAAAATGATTGTGGATCATCTGCTATAGCATACTATTTTATTCTATTTTTATGGATAGGAGGGAAAGATATTTGTCAATCAGTAGAAACTTAGGTAAGAAATTATGATTCTTAGCTATAGGCCAGCTTGAAGGCATGAAGGGAGAGATTAGTTGACTTTCTGTTCTATTAAACTTGCAAACATACAAATATACTGATTTTAATTCTTGAATATCAAAATCACTCTGAAAAAAATAATGACACCTTGAAAGAATTTAGACTTGATTTAAATATATATTACATTGGATTGTGAAATATAAAGGCTGAAAGGGAAAGGATAAAAGCAACAGAGAGACATGTTAAGGGTCCAATACATAACTGGACAGAGAAAGAAGAGTAAAAAGGACAAGCTTAGTTTTGCCATATAGAAAAATCCAATAACATGAAGCTTGGCTACAGTTTGCAGTGCAGTTCATAGAGAAATTTACTACATGTTAAAATATAGATCAATGCCACATACTCCCCACTATTAGTGGAGAACATTCATTTCTCATCATAATGCTCAAGAACAGATCTGAGATAAAAGAGCAAATGACGTTTGTATTTGCAAATCAGTAAAATCAAATAGTTAGAATCTGCAGAATCAGAAAGTAAGAATGGAAAAGCTAAAAGTCTGACCCAAGAGCTTTTGAGGCATGATGCTGATCTCAAGGCGTCACATGAGAGTTTGATGCTCTTTAACCAACTGTGCTTTCCATTCCCAGCAGAATTTGAGGAAAGTAACCTGATCAGGAAGAAGGCAATGTATACATGCAACTATCAAACTGAGCCAGTTGAGGTATTGGGAGGTTTGCTGCAGCTATTCTTCTACAGGTAGCAGAACTCTCTTGGTAGCAGATACTTCCTATAGTTTCTTAATCCTTCTTTGCAGTAGTCAGGGATTTTTGCACGAAAGCATCCCAAACAGGCAGATAGAAGATATTAATCTAGCAATACGAAGCTGCATGACATTTTTCTGAGAGGTTGAATAAAACAGGCATCATAATATGGAATTATTTTTGATGAACTTGATTGTTCAATATAAATAATGGTGAGATATTAGTGCATACACATTCTGCCATTTTTACAATTTATGGAATGTCCAGATATTTGCAATTCCAATCTGGTAGCCCTCATTTAAAAGCAATTCCACAAAATAAAACAAATTAAAATTCCACAAGAAATAAAGTGCAATTTGCATCTTACGCAAATTATACCAATGTATTTCACAAAGCTATCCCTTTATCAGCATAAAGTCAGATTATAAAACAAAAACATTTAAGTGGTTATCTTCAGCCTCTAGAAGTTTATCAGTGTTAAACCTCACTGATAAACTTCTAGAGGCTGAAGTTTCCATTCTCCAGATTTTTTTCTACTTTATCAGAAGTAATTGGCTTTTTTTTCCTAATAAAGGATACTAATACCCTATACATTCAAATATACTGCTAGGGAAAATGCTAAACGAATGGAACAAGAAGTATGAGTAATTAGGTACCAATTACTACCAGAATAGAATTAGAAGTGTACAGTAATTAATGAAGAATGCCTTTGGTTGCTACAAGTCAATAAGGCCTATTCCCCTCAATTCTCTCTACCCTAATCCTGTTTTTAAATGTACTTAAATGGAAGCCTTACCTGCCCCCCTTTAGGCTGATACTTGATGTTGTCTGTTGACCCAACTTTGGACCTGACATTCTTGAGATCTGGTAGAGGTTGATTAATCAGACGAAGTTGCTTAGGGGTTGCTGGAGATTTCGGAGGTGTGCGTATAATAGCAACTTTTTTCTCAGTGGGTATCAGAATCGCAGATGTGGGAGTACCCGGTGTATGTGGGGTTCTGGAATAACTAGGGGTCCCAGGTGTTCCTGGGGTACGAGAGGAATAACTAGGTGGGGTTCCAGGAGTGATGGCAGTTGATCCTGGAGTAGTTGGAGTTGATGTACCACTTTTTCCTGTTCGGCTTCGAATAGGCTCTGATCCTGTATTGATAACAGAATTATGTTTGTTCTATGTTATTAATATCATTTCCTAGAGAGAACTGGCATCTAATTGTTCATAAAAGAACCTGATCACAAAAATATTCAGTCTTTGCTAAAACTTTCTGAAGATCAGGGTGAGACTTAAAATTGAACAATATTTCACTAAATGACAATATTATCATGAAGTACAAACCAGCTGGGATTTAAAGCTAAATAATATCAATAATATTGGATATTTGCAATTATATCTTTCATAGCGTAATGATCCGCAAGGAGAAATCAATGAAAAAGAGAGTTAGAGTTAAGACTTAATGCAGATTTCGATCTCCAATAATATCTCCATGTGCTCCCTATTTCTAGCGTCATCTCTCCCTATGACTACCAGTTCTGGGTTGCAAATGCCAGCTGTCATTTGATGATAGGAAAAAGATACATTCATGATTAGTGAATATCTGGATTTGTGCAGCCCAGATTCAATAGCCCTGCCTATATCGCTAAATTAAGATTATGTTCAAAATTTAGAATAAAAAAAATTATAAATTGGGAAATTTTCCCCTAAATCAAAAACACTATATATTACAAAATGCAAAGCATTCTTTGCCATATATTTTAAAATTCCGCTATCAAATATTTCAAGGAACTGATATAAACTATACAAATAGAAATTTAGGATGTGTCCAGGGATTACATTTTTACTGCTGAACTTTTCTCTTTTCCTAAACACGGAATTTTCCTAGCTTTTTAAAAAGTATCACATTACACAGAACCCATATTTTATAATATATCTAGAATTTTTTAATCTGATCTTCTTATCTGGTAGTATACATTCCTCTTACAATAGAAACACAGCTGAGCAGAAACTGGTTGCTGCCTAATTTAGATATTATCTCTGGTCTAAAACCTATTTCTTCAACATGGCAGTGTAGCCACCAATGCATCCAGAAAAATTTCTTTTAAAACCAGACAGACTCTGTGTTCCATCTCGTCTCATCGCATCTCATCAGATTCTTCCCTGTTTTCCCCAAAATAAGATATCTCCTGATAATAAGCTCAATCGGGCTTTTGAGTGCATGGCAGTAAGGCCAAGGGCCTATTTCAGGGTTAAAAAAAATATAAGACAGGTCTTATTTTTGGGGAAACATGGTTTTAAAAAAATTAAATGGGAGATTAGCATATTGCAAAAAAAGAGTATCATTTTAATGCATTTTTAAAAAAATTCCAGATACATTTCTGGGTCCTACATAGACTCTAGGTATCTAAACCAAAAGAAAAGATTACATCTTATAAGGTGACAGGGAATAGTGCTCTAGAACTGTACTAGTATGCCTTCAGATACAGTAAATGGAGATTTTTTTGAGACTGTCTGGGCTCATTGTAGCATAATTGTTATAAGATTATTCAAAATTTCAAAAATGTCCACTAAGTCAAAATAGATTAGAGCACCCTGAGCTTGCACCTCTAACTTTAACTCTGAATTATAGGACAAGAGACATACTTGTAGTTCGTCGTACGGATGAGATGGTGCTGTTCAGGGAGAAAGAATTTTCATCTCGTTCTCTGTCTGCTGAGATACCTCTTCGGGCGGGTAAAATGGAAGAAGGTCTTGGTAAAGATGAGCGCTTTTCAGGACTCTTGGTTATTCCATCCTAATGCAAAAAATAGGAAGCATTTTGGTTTTAAACATGTATTGGTATATTCAGTTCCAGCCTAACTTTGTTTGCATTCAAACCATTAAAGGGAAAGCAACACTACAGTAGTACAGTACAATAGTACAGAAACTGTTGAGGAAAAGGGGTAGACTCCAGGATTGAGGTCAGAAAGTTGACTTAATTTGGCTATGACTGCATCAGTATAGTCTTATTTTATTTGCATTTAAAGTCAAAAAAGAAAGTTTGTGTCTCTGCTGTGAACATACATTCATAGATCCATAAACAGACATACATTCCGAAGCTAAATAGAACAACCACTCACTCACTACTTGGAAACAGGCAGGATGACTTCTCAGCATACAAAAATTACTTGGAAAAGCCAGAGTTCTTAGGCAAGGGCTCTCCTATTGCAGCAAATGGCCTAAGCCTGCTACAAGTAGTCCTCGACTTATGATCACAATTGAAGCCAGAATGTTGGTCGTAATTTGTTGTGGTTGTTAAGGAAGACGCCCATGTGGCTGCCTTGCTCAGCAACCACAATCCCAGCTCTTCCCATTCTGGTCATTAAGCAACCGCCCAGGTCATTAAATGACCTGCCGGCATGCGGAAATCTGCTGCAGGTCAGAAGGATTGCGCTGGCTAGGCTCAGCGTCATGCAGGCCTCCTGCCTCCTCCTGCATTCCCAGAAGTGTTAACCAGCTAGACTCAGGAGTGTGCAGGCCTTTGCCTTTCCCCCTCACTCCTGAGTCTTCCAATGAGCATCAGTTTTCTGCATCCCAATGGGCCTAGGCAGCTAAGGTCTCCCAGCCCATGTTGGGGGAGAAGGCAGTTGCAGTGTTCCCAAGGGTGGGAAAACTGCCAAGCAGCTGAATTTTGATCACATGACCATGGGGTGCTACAATGGTTGTAAGTTCAGGCAGGGATTTTATGTCCCTTCACTCAGCGCTGTCATAATTTTGAATAGTTTGCCGAATGAATGTTCATAAAACGACAACTACCAGTATGTGCATCTTATGAAATTTGTAGACATTGAAGAGAATCAAATAATATTTAAGCTTTTTGAACAAATTTATTTTTATCATCTGTAAATTAAGTTTTAATACTGGCCATTATCAAGGAAACAAATCCCGGATTCCGGCATCCTATGAAATCACAACTCAGCTCTATCTCAGTTACGTGCCTTCCTCACAAGGTTCTACCCCGGCACTTCTTTGGATTCTGAAATTTGTTTTGCCTGCCAGAATCTGTAAATCAGCCTTTGCATTTCTTCCTATTTATCTTCTCTCGTACTGTTTTTCAAAAACATTTATGGGAATAGTATCATCACCACTGAATTTTCTCATCACTTGTGATCTGTGATGAGGAATGAGTAGATTATTTCTCTTTTATAGACATTATAGGCTAACCAGGAGAAGTGACCCATTGGAACTGTTGATATCATGAACCAATTTGATTATATTTCTAACTTATATACTGCATTTCTTTTTCATTTGGGAAAAAGGATATCAAGGTGAGATATCCATATTTGGTAGTGAAGGGAAAAAATTAAAGATATGGGAATTTATTCTTGTTCTACCTCAACTGCCTTACCTGAGCTGTTTTTGAATAGTCCCTTGGGCCCGCTGAAGAGGGCCAAGCAATATAATTGTCTTTACTGCGCAAAACAACTTTTTTAGTGGTGATTAGTGAACAAGCAGAGTTGGGTCTTGGAGGAAGCAATGACTTTGCTCTAACCTTTGAGGCAGGAATCTTTGACAAAGAAGAAGTCTAATTATAGGAAAACAAAAAGAAGAATGTAATGGGAAGATGAACAATGAGACAAACAGAAAATGTATGGAATATGGAAAACAGATTTCAAATCAGAACCTTAAAAATAATTATTGTATTGTAGTATTGTTCTTACATTAAAGTAAGTGTACATTAAAGGAAAGGGATTTCATTGTTCCAATCCTAAGAATAATAATGATATAATGGCGATTTTTCAAAAGTTGACATGGTTTTCCTGAAGTTAATTTACACTGCAACTGGCCCATGCTAACATTCTATTTTTCTACTTTTAGTGTTATCATCTTTCCAGGTTTTAAGACTGGAATTTCAGTTATAGTATTCACCAAAGAATATTGATATCCAAGTTAGGATTCCTTCGGTTACTAGGCTGAGGCTAGACTTGCACTGACTTCATTCTAGGTAAATACAGCCTATATTCATATTTTTTATAATGTTATTGTAAGATATAGGTTTTTAAGATTTCATAAAAATAAGTCAATAAGCACTTTAAGTTCATGTTTAGGATCTTAGTGGACAATATTGCTTTGAAACTGCTATTAAAATGTTACGTTACTATTAACTGCATTACGTACTATTAACTGCAGCACTCACAGACAAACTGCTATATCTTGTTAAAGCTGGGGAGAATATAGTCCTTGCCTTACGAAGTCTTCACACGTAACTAATTTTAACAAAGCCAATTATGGAAACCTTACAATATCATTAACATTTTTGCTGATTCTTTTCCTATTGCAAAAATACAGAAGGCACTATTTGTCTTTTGTTAAATAAAAATATTATTATTAATTCCCTCTCAGAAACCTTTGACTTGAGGTCATACTCAGGTGCATTCCCTATGCCATTCTTCATTTCAGTTTTAAATATACAAATCAAAGTAAATCAAGCTCATATATGTGGCCTTTGTAAATCCATACAGATATAAGGCCTAGGTTAGAATTACATTTAAAGGAAATAACTTGGGCCCCAAAAACATGCAATGTGAATACCTTCAGAAGAATAGTGTTGTTAGTCTATAAAACCAAAAAACAGAGTAAGTACTGAAAAGCAGAACAGAGGGATGGGATTTGATGGGCACAATTAGTATTATGATGTAGGGCAGTGATGGCGAACCTATGGCAGGTGTGCCACAGGTGGCACGTAGAGCCATATCTGACAGTACGCGAGGCGTTGCCCTATGTCAGCTCCAGCGCGCATGCGTTAAGTGCGCTAGCCAGCTGATTTTCAGCCTTCTTTTCAGCCATTTTTACTCTCCCCATGGCAAAAACAGCACAATGGGCCAACCAGAAGTTCACTTGTGTGCTTACCCTCAGCCTCCTTTTCACTATCAGAGGTCTTCAGGAACTTCTTCGGCTTTGGATAGTTGCAGCCAGACCTCACATACCTCAGCCCATTTTTTCTGCAGCCGGCAAGGCTTTCCTGAAGGCCTGTGCAGCCGATAACAGAACTCCATATTGATCCGGAGCAATGTTATCTGCTACAGAGGCCTTCAGGAAAGCCTTGCCTGAAGAAGAAATGAAGAAGAAATGGGCTGAGGTATGTGAGGCCTAGTTGCAACTATCTGAAGGTAAGTAGTAGGGCAGCTCTACTTCCGTTTCATTTCCAAATTTTCGGTTGGCCTGCTGGGCCATTTTTTGCCATCCCCAGGCTTCAGGAGGCTTTCCTTAACCCTGGAGAGAGCGAAAAACAGTCCAGCGGCGTATTGGAAGTCTGGAGGCTTCAGTGAGGCCTGCGTGGAGGAAGCGTGTGAGGGTTGTGTGCATGCGCAGGGAATAGGGCATTGCATTATGAGTGTGGGCACATGCGTGCATGCTATCGCGCGCGCACCCTTTTGGCACCCAAGCCAAAAAAAGTTCGCTATCACTGGCCTAATGCTTCGAAAAATTGTCAACCTGCTTAGGAAAAAAGGGCCTTGGAATTGTACAGAGAGCATCATTTCATGTTAGTTTTCTAATAAACGAATGTTTTGTGTTACCCTTTTATGGGTAGATTAGTCTCTATCCATGATAGTCATTAGAACATCCAGGATACTTTCTTAACCTTTCTGCTGTGTTTATTAGTCCAAAATGTTGGCTTATTTCTTTCTCCCTGATTCTTCTCTTAATTGTAAAACTACTTCTAAAGAGGACTCTGCATGTATAAACAGTTAATATCTTCCCAATTTTGAATTACTTAATTCCTTTGGATAAGCATTAAAACAATTGTTACAACAATAGTATATTTTACCTGAATGGGTGTGCTTCAGTGGTGGGTTGCTACCAGTCCGACCCAGTATGGGGAACTGGTAGCGGCGGCAGCAGGTGGCTCCACTTACCCGCCTGGATGTCATTAAAAAATGCTCTGTGCATGGGCAAAAGCATTGCGCACACGCTCCCATTCCCGAATCGGGAGCAAAGGTAAGTGGAACCCACTACTGGTGTTCTTGCCATTAAATATTAGTGATTATTGTCTTATTACACTGTGCTTTTTCATTGAGGCAATGGTGGTTACAATGATAGCCTAAAGTCTTTATGCTTTTTTTGTTTTTGTTTTATTTTTGCTTCTAGAACCTAAATTGAATAAATCAAGGGCAGGATTGTGTATGAAACAGAAAATGCAATTTGTTTCCGAAACAAAACAAACATATTGCAATTTGGGAGTTTTGCTGAACTGTTCCAGGCAGACTGTTGCTTGGCATAGCTGAAGCCTGGTTTCTTGGTCGATGTTGGTTTTGGCCAAGACAAAAACCTAGAAGAGTCTTTTTTTTTCCCCCAATAAGTTTTTATTGAGTTTTTTACATTTAAAATCACAATGCCACTTTTACAGCTTTCTGTTATTGGTATCTATCCTTATTTACATTTTCCACTCATGGCTTATTTTTTATACATTATGTAATTTCTTTTGTTTATACATACAGATATCTAACAACTGCTTTTTTTGTCATATAGTCTTTCACGTTATTGTAACTAAAACACTAATACATCTATATTCATATATATGTATGTATGTATGTATGTACCGTATATTCCGGTGTATAAGACGACTGGGCATATTAGACGACCCCCTACTTTTTGAGTTAAAATATAGAGTTT
>JANHGD010009730.1:85314-95825 GCA_027560375.1 Imantodes cenchoa
GTCCCGTCAGGATCCTGTCCACGTCTTCAGGGGTCACAGGGTCAAACTCTTCCCAGATAATCCTCTCAAGACTTGCCTCCGCCCCATCCGCTAGAACCATTCCGTCAGAGACCAAGCCTTGCCGAATCTGAGCGACTTTGTCATACAGATATTCTGCAAAGTCCTCAGGGTATGGGAGAAGCCACCTCTCTCTTTCTACCTTTATAGTTTTCTTCTCAATCTGGCTCATTCTGAAACAGCACTAGATAAATGGTAATTATGCCCAGTCCCCAAAGTTATGGTCATTGCAATGCCCCTGCAGCCATGGGATCAAGTTTTGAGCAGCCAACTCACTTAACTGCAGGGATACTTCAATTTCCTTCACCTCCCCTGCATCATCTGTGTCCCTTTGGCCTACTGGTCCTACCACTCCCAGATGCTCTTTGCCATCTTCTTCCTCCCACTGCTGAGGAAGTGTGCCCAGCCTGGCTCTTCATGAGGAAGTGTGTGCAGCCTTGTATCAGCTTTGTCCAAATCATATGCAGCCTTCTCATAAGGCTCTGAGGGCCATATGCAATTTGGACAAGGCCTCACTTTGTTTGGAGAATGGTCAGATAAAAGATCTGGTGATTTGGATTTGATAGGCTCCCTTTCCTCAGTTATGTTTTGTCATATCTTATGATTTGATTTGAATTTATGCACTAAGATGCAAAACTCATAAAGAAGTACATTTAAATCGGAGGGGATATTTCTTCCCTATAGACTAAAACAGAATGTATGTCTGGAGAAATAAATATAAAGAATTGGAAAGCATTTCCTGTTAGAACAAGTATGGTTTAAGAGAGACATTCTGTTCCTCCCACCTTTCTCTTCGCAGAAAAGGAGAGAAAGGAAGAAAAAAGAAAAGATGGCACTTCATAGAATCGCCCAGTTGTAAGTTACCAGTCAACTGAATTTGTGGTCTTGAACAAAGGATAAACATGGAAAGCAAAGTACTATGAATAGTACCTACCTCATCTGGTAAAGGGCAGTCAAATGTATTTGTGCACTACCATAAATGACTCCTTCCTTTGTTAGGGTTAACAATGGGTGATTAGATATTGTTCTGTTCCGCTGCTGATGGTTCATTGTGCTGATTTCCTATTTTATGCTAATGAAAACAGGTTTTCTTTGCACCTTGAGCCTATGACAGCACTAGTTTTATTATATTTTCATCTAGATTTTGCTTAATGCCTTGAGAGTCCATGCAGCCAGACTATCAGTTGCCTTGTAACTCAGGGGCCCTGACCAGAATGTGCTGGTGTCAATTTGCTTATCTAGCTGATTAGCATTCAGTCCCAGCTTCAGTGATTGGCTAAACTTTGGATTTGCCTCCCCCTTTTTTTTTCAGGCAGAGCAGCAGCCACTGGTTTTTAAACATACAGAAAGCAGATCAGATATAGATTCTAATATTTCCTCTTACAAGAATGAATCAGACTGATAGATTGAAAGTAGTGCCATGAAGTTCTCAGAATTGCATCTGATCAACTAGAACATAAAATAGAAAGCTTAATATCTTTCTAACTGTCAGTATGTAATTTTACACAGTACAGCAATTGGAACATTTTAAGAACCTATGATTAATTTCAAAGTGAGTAAAAAAAACCTATTTGTTTAAAACTGCCAAATGGTTTTTAAAGTCATTTATAGTAATAAAACCACCAAGTAGTCAAAATACACAGACATGTAAAACACATAAAAGCAAATTCACCCACCGAAAGTTTTTCCTTTGCTTGCTTAAACACCCCAGGCGTCTGGTTTATTTCACCACCAGCAGCTATTAGAAAATAAGGGGGAAAGGGTTAACATTTTAAAATCATAACTTCAAATTAACCTTTAACATTTTCAGTTTAAATTGCCATGCAGTATTTATAATGAACTAATTACTGGCCCAACTTTTGCTAATTAAAAAATAAATTATAACTGGAAAATTAAAGAATAACACTTCTCAATATTCTCAAAAAATGTTACCATTAGAGCATTGCAAAGAAAACTTTGAATGATGTAGTATTAAGAGCATTAAATTCAAATAATTAGCAATAATCTGAAAACATGGGCCATCACTTTTTTAAACATTGCAGCACCAGTAATATTTGGTCATCAGTTAAAACCACTTCCTATATGTTTGTACTGCATCTTCTAGGAATAATATTATAAAGGAGGGCAAGACTGAATAATAAAATAAAAGAATAGGACACTGAAATGATGGCTTTTATTTCCACTGTTTTATCTGTTATTTAAATGGTTTGCACACAAACCAATTTACAAACCTAAAGAAAACCGTAGCTAAAGAAACAGTGAATAAATCCATAACCCAACTGTTACATTCCATTCTTTTGGTTAGCAGCACGGGATGTGGAATTTGTACATATAGGAAAAACCCTGCATGTATGTTCAGTCTACTCCTCTGTAGTTGAAAAGGACAATGTAGGTATGAGTCAACATGTAAGATGTGAGTGTAACATCCCTCACTGAACAGTTTCCAAACTTCCTACTCTGAGCTGGTGAGGCATGGAAAATGCTTCTATAATTTCTGGCTCCATGTATGTTTTCCATGGTGTCCAGGTGAGTCAAACGTAATAGTCCTGAGATCTTCATCATAATCAAAGGAAAGTTGGGAAGAGATTCAAGAAGATACAGAGGAGCAGCATGCATGCATCCTCTCCTCACCCCTTTAATCATCTCATGTGCAGTCTGAATGCCCGTGCCTAGCTTAACATATCCTATTGTATTAATCATCACCAGTTCATTGCTTGCAGTCAAATTCAAAGAACGCAACTGCAGCAGATAGCATGGTTTGCAACATACGTTTCTTAGAGATCTGATGGAGTTTCTTACACATGGAATTATTTCCAAGGTCCAGGATGGCCAAACATTCCATGGTTTGCAAGGAAGTATTTATTATCAGTTTGGCTAAATTATTATCAAATTAAACCCTTAAGTTACATTTTAAAAAGTATTGGTAGATATATTAAAAGAAAAATAAAAGAAAATAGTGTAGTTGTCAATATTTGCAGGATATATTCATTACAAGCTGCTTGCATAATATTTTCTCAGTTTTACTACTCATTTACTACTCATTTATTCATCTACCCACCTACGCGCCCTTCCACGTAATAGATACATCTGATTGAATTATGTATCAGTCATCAACAATGGGAAAATGCCTTTACTGATGACTTACCTGAAAGCATAATAATTCTTCCATCTGAACAATAAACCTGGATCATGACTTCACCCTGTCCCTTGGAGTTCGATTAACAGTTTAATCATGCAAGAAACATGTTTAATTCTGGGACACACACCACGAAATTTAAGATGAGGAAGACAAACCTAATACATGTTTGTCCCAGTTCAAAGCTTAAGCTGCTACTTCTGTTTGTCCTATGATATGGATGTTGTGATGTCACAAAGGAAACACAGCCTTACTTTTTCAACCAACCAAAAACTCCAGTACAAATTTAGATTAGGTTCAGATGATAGCATTTGAATTACTGTATTACAATGGTTTATTAAAGTCAATGTGGTTTCTTGAAAGTACGCCCTTTTTTGTGTATATAAAAAAGATAAAAAGAAACAAGTACTGCATGTGTATTTGCATGAAGTAGCCTTATTCAAAATCTAAGTTTTACCATTACACTTCATATATACCGGTATATATAGTTTCATATATCTAGTTTACTCTGCTAGAAAGACGATCCGTTGATTCAATGGGAAAGATTTCCAGCTTGTAATGCCTGAAATTGCAGCTATAGAAATAAAACCTACTTAGGGAGCTTTTGAATATGTAATTAATAGAACTGGCAAATATGGGACACATTTAATATAAAACTGAAAATATTTTGAAGGGTTTCAGATTTACAAATCAGTTCAGTCTTCCAAGTAAATTTGAAGACACACAATTTGAAACTTGGCTATTTGAAAATAAATACCGTATCAAGCCTTGCTTTAATAGTACACTTGAGTTTGACCTAATTCATAGAGGTCAATCTTCCATGAAAGAAAAAAAAGCTATTGATCAGTAGCAGATTCTTCTAGTTTCCCTGAACCTCCACCCCTGGCCTTCTTACAGTTTTGCCACTTTATGGGAAATCCTCTGTGAGCATAAGCTAGAGGAAGAGATCTCCTATTGTGTTGGAACTATGGCTAACTCTGTGATGGCGAACCTATGGCACGAGTGCCAGAGGTGGCATGCAGAGCCCTTTCTGCTGGCATATGCACCGTCACCCCAGGTCAGATCTCCATGGCGTTTCTTTCGTGAGCTTCTGTTTCCCTGCAAATGACGAAACAGAAGCTCGCAAAAGAAAAAGATCTTACCTCTTGCTGTGCTGCCAGTGTTGGGAGGCTGTGCCTCCCACCGGCCAGCTGGTCTTCGGGTCTCTGCTGTGCATATACACATGCATATTCACACACACGCTTGTGCATACATGCATTCACATGTACATGTGCACTTTTCACTTTGGGCACTCGGTGTCTAAAAGGTTCGCCATCACTGGGCTAACTCAACTTTAGCCAGAACATGCCAGGATCTGAACCATTTTCCTGGGTTCAGTTACAGTATTACAAGGAGCAAGTAATTTTAAAGAAAGATATAAAAGATATACAAGAAAATAATGTTATCATTTTCCCCTACTTGCTTATTTAAAAGTAAATGTGTTCTATCTCTCTAGCATTTTGAAAAAGCGCACAGACATTGAGATGATCAACACTGATGTAACTTTAAATGGATTTGCTATCTGGCCAATATTCTTGAAACTCTGTAATTCAAAAAAAATTGCCTACTTCTCCCAGGAAGTAAAACAAACAAACAAACAAACAAACAAACAAACAAACAAACAAACAAAAAACCCTTAATTTTTGGCAACCTTTACACTGAGGGAAAATGTATGCAGAAAGATAATTAGATGCCTCAATTTTGTTTTAATGTACATTCTGAGTATAATTTGGAATATTAGCATAGAGAATATGGTTTAGCTTTTGTCAAAAACTGCCTCAAAGATACCACAAGTAGCTAATGAGAACGACAAACAATTCTCTACGATGGGGCATAAAAAAATCAAGAAAGGAATGTTCTGATCAATAAGTGACACAACAGAAGGAATATTAGAACTAAGTCTTCTATGAGTCTCTTGCAATTCTTTGGGAACTGGGAACTGAGGTTTTCCTAATGCAAAAAACAAGATTGGCTTGAGGCATAAAGAAACAAGAGTGGTCATACAACATCAGTATACTCTTAGGAGCTTTTTGCTTTAGTGAGTAGGCAAAAGTCTATCTCTAATTATACTAAAATGTTCTGATTCAGAAACTATTATCTGATCTTTATATAATGTACAACTGATCCTTGACTTACAAGGATTTACAGTTGTTCAAAGACCATTCAAAGTTACAACAGCCGGGAAAAGGGTACTTTATAGCCTGTAAAACCATATGAAATAAAAGTTCCCCACAATCATGTGATTACCACTTGCAAAATTCCATGCCAGTTTCCATAGAAAGCGAATTTGGGAAGCAGGCAGGGAAGGTTGCAAGCAGAGGGGGCAGAGAAAAGCTGAAACTCCCATCTGGGCTGCAGGAATGGTGCTGAAATTCTGAACATCATGACATCCTGAAGATTTCATCTCTGTTCCTGCAGCTTTCCAAAGGAATTCTCTGTACACGGCATGGAGCCAAAGCTTTTCGGTGAGCTGCAAAAACATTTGGGAGCAAAAGGAGTGCCAGCAAAGAGGACTTCTATTTCACACTGCCCTGGGAAATTGCTTAATGACTGCAACTGGGAGTCTTTGAACTAAGCAGTCATATGGGCTTGTTGCTAATGACCACTTTGCTCAACAACCAAAATTCCAATCCCACTAGTGGATGAAATTGGAAGTGCTCTTGCAGAATTACTTCTGCCACAAATGTGTGAAGGACAGGCATTTCTGTGTCACTGCTATGCTACATTTTGCTCAATGCTGTCCTCACAGGAAATTTAACTGGTATTTAATCCTACTTTTGGATATAGAAACTTATGGACCTTACACCAAAGTAGAAAAAAGGCACATTCATTGCCCACTACCATCTTCTTTAACAGACAACAAAACAATGCAAAAGACTTTTAAAGAAAAAGGAGTCTTCTTTTGTTTTTACATAGGAAGCCAAGATGCTTCTCATAGAGCAGTGTTCCCTAACCTTTCGAGATTCATGGGCCAGCATGGGAGGGGGGAAGGTTTTGTGTGAGGGGCATGCGGCATTGCAGGGGTATGCACAGCTTAATTTGTGTGAGGGATGGGCTGCGAGCGCCAGTTGCGAGGGAGGCTGTGAGTACACCGGCCTACCACTCACATGGCCCAGTTGCGAATAGGCCATGCCACACAGATTGGGGACCCCTATCATACAGAACTTCTTGGAAGTTTTAAGAAAGAAGGCAGATGCAATTTTTAAAAAAAAAAATAGGTTTGCCTGTTTAATCTATTATGATTTCAGGTTTATTTTATCAATACTTTTAAGAAAATATACAACCTAAATGAAGCCCCAAGTCAAGACCTACAGTTATTGGAATCCAGACATTGTCATTTAAATATCTGAATTATATATAATGTACTATCAACCTCTTCAATCAAGAGAAATATGCATTAGTCACAAAATGTTCTACGTTGCAATAGATGATAATATATGGTTGAGTTGTACAGAAGGTCCAGTAAGGACAAATTTTTACTATAATTTTCTAAAATATAGCTTTTTGTCAATAAAGGTAATGAGGAATGAATTTACCAGAATCTCTCTGGCTTTAAATTATTACTTAGCATTAGATTGGAGATGTGTGAATATAATCTGTTAACAAGATTCTTTTCATCTATAAATTATGGATAGGCACGCCGGTTTTATAACCTTATATCCACAGACACTAGAGGAGAAATATTTTGGAATTGTCAGGAAAAATATTTTCCTGGAGTTAGTAACATTATCTCATGTGCACTGTATTTCTGTATATAAAATAAAGAGATCAAGGGTAGTATTTAGTTATCTCTCCTTTGATTGCAATAAAAAGCATACATGACCAAATATGTAATTCTAAAATGCATATTTCGATCAATTTTTGCATGGTCACCCAAGTACAATTATTGACAAGTGTGCAAATCTGTCCTGAAAATTGTGAATTATTTACATTAATCTCTTCAACTCCAAAAGCTCCTATCTCCTAAATAACTGAAGATGTATAATTAGCTGCAAGTAGTCCCTCATTTTCTTTTCCTATATTTCCTATGTTTTTTACTGTAAGCAAATATTCATATTCAGGAAAATTTTCTGTTCAAAAACAGCTATTTGTTTCAGATTCCGTGCTTTAATACATAACAATTTTAGCAAACAAATCAGCCATCAATTTGAAAGAGTTATGGTACACAATATAAATACAAAGTGAAATAATGTTGCAATTATTATTATGCATGAGAAGAAAAACAGTAAAAGAATAAAGGAAAAAAGTAAAACATGGTTCAAAGCCATTTGCACTTTCCCACCAGAACAGAGCAAAAATGAAAAACAAAACAAAGCAAAATAGAGAGATTTATACAGCACTATTATCAACAATAAACAGCTACAGAACTTGGGAAGTCCAAGCATGGTAAGCATTCATGATCATGGCCTCCGAATAATAATAAATGAAAAGAGTATGATACAAAAAAAAAGCAGTATCATTCATGAGAGCTGAAAAACTCTTACAGAGGAAAAAAATTGAAATCAAAATTAGAGCAGCCAATAGAGCAATGAGACTACAAATAATAATAATGAGAATAGTAATGTCTATGTTTGCCAGCCACATTGCATAAATTCAAGACAGCACAGTCACCTGTCTGCTTCCGCTTAACACAGGAGTGATGAGTTGGTCTAGTATGTTTGATAGCAGGTTTTAAAATGATTTTCCTGGAGGGAGAGTGAGTCTGAACTTCAGCTTTTTTAGAAAGTTCAGCTTTCTTATACACAGCTATAGACAAGAAAACAAGAGCATACAATCAGAAATAAAAAAATTGTAAGTAGAAATATATTTCAACAAATCAACATATTGGCTGCTGGTGCCAACTTAACCATTTAACTCTGACTTTGAGTGTACCAATGCCCACATGATCTATATTTAAGATATTATGGCTTTCACCAATTCTGTCATCCTATCAATACACATCCCTTCCAAAATTACACAATCTTACTGAAAATGCATATATTATTTTAATAGGGTGGGAAAGCAAACTTTTTCTGTTCCAATCTGTACCCCTGTATCATTCTGATCCATTTCCTTGTCTGAACATCTCAGACAGCCTCAATGCTGGGCAACATATGAAGCTATGGAAAGAAAGGAGTACCAATGTACATTAAGTACAAGGCGATCCTTGTGAGAAATTCAGTTTTGAAGGCTCCCAACCTAGCTGTGGTTTGATTCAGAGAGTTGGACATTTAGAGTTTAGAGTTTTAGAGTTTTATTAAATTTATATACCGCCCTACTCCCGAAGGACTCAGGGCGATTTTTACCTTGATTCACCTTGATTCAAATTAAATGAGGTCTTCTGGATACCTACTGACAACTCTTTCTCTCTCTCTCTCTCTCTCTCTCTCTCTCTTTCTCTCTTTTTTTTTAGTAAAGATTAGAATTGAGAGTACTCACATGGAAGCCATGATAATTAATGAAGTAGAAATGGTGCTACGTGGATACTCAGCACCAATATTATTAGGGTGGATAATATGATGCTGATAATATTAATGAACCTTAGAAGATGAATTTATATTTGTATGTTTATTTGCTGTTACCACCAGCATAAAAGTGAAGCGATGGAAGTAGTATGGATCATATGTCATACTGTTAGCACAAATGTATGTCCTTAATGAAAAAGTATACAGATGAGCAACCCACAGTACAGCATAAAAGGAAAAAGAGCAAGTATTATATAAACCTTTTTTCCTTCTCACTTCATCTCTGGAGACTGTGCTAGGTTCCTTTTTAGCTATTTTTCTTTCAGGAGTAGACATCCTGCCTCTCCCAGTTTTTAAAAGTTTTTCTTTTTTATGTTTATCAAGAGATGGTCTCCGCAATTCTCTCTCTGATTTCTCCTCTTTAGGAACAGTGTCTAACTGTTCTGTCATGATGCTCCTATCATCATCTGCAGGATCAGAGTAAATTATAACAAAAACAGGATTAGTTAGTTGTACTTTGCTGGGATATAATCTGTTAACAATTTGGTTGATTCATGCTTGTATTATTTTAATAACATTCATGACTGCACTATCATTAATTATTTTTCATTATTAATATACAATATTGAAAGCAAAATGAATGAATGAAAAAGCATAAGGCACACCTTGTGTATCCACCCATATGCTGTCGGTATCCAGGACGGAGTCATCTATTGTTGTTTCATCTTTATAATCGTCATATATTTCTGTCTTGTAATCAGTTACTGGGATTTCTTCCTGTTCAGCTGAGTCAGGAGGTTCCAAAGATTTTTCTCTTGAGTCTGCTTCAACGTGAGCAATAGCCTCTGCCTCCATATCCACCTCTTCGGTACAGAAACCTTCTCTGCCTGTTTCAGCCTGTGCAGTTTCAGCAAAGCGAACACTGTGGGAATTGGCTTCTCCTTCATCAATGGTTGTCTGTACAATTGTAATGAAATCATCCTCAACTGTAACAACAGATTCTATTACTCCTTTGAGCTCAGGTAACTCCACAGGGATAGCTTTACATACTTCTTCACTGGGTCTCTCCAAGTCCTCTTCTTTACTCGTTTGCTTACTGGTTTCCTCCTCTTGATCTTTTTCCTCCTCTTGTCCTTCTGCTTGCTTGATCTCTTCCTCTTCTTTTTGTTTAGTCTTTTCTTCATATTCATCTTTCCTAATCTCTACTTCATGTTGTTTCACATGCTTAAGGTCTTCATGTTGTTCTACATTTTTAATCTCTTTTTCATGTTCTTCCCTGTGCTTGATTTCCTCTTTTGTTTGTTTTACTTCTTCCTCTTCTTCTTCCATTTGCTTAAGCTCTTCCTTTTGTTCTTCTTCCATTTTTTCTTCTGCTTTCTCATATTTTAAATCATGGGGTAACTTTTCAGCATTCTCAGTGCCAGTTATCGCCACATTATCTACCTGATCTATTTTATGCTCTATTATGCTCTCCATTTGAGTTTCTGTTGTTTCTTCTTGAATAACTTTCGATATACTTTTTTCTGTAGCAGATTGTCCCGATGGAAAATGTGCTGCTTTTTCTTCCTCTGGTAAAGATGAGCTTTCTCGTTGTATTTTGTCCTCATGTGGCTTTGAAATTTCTCCAGACAATCCCTCGTGCATTTGACCATTATCTCCGCTTGATTCATACGATTCTTCTTTATCTACTGCTTCTTGGTGTACCAGATCAGGCTTAGGGCCTTTTTCCTTAATTTCAATTTCAGACAGTTTATCTTTCATATGATTCGATTCCAATTTTGCACATAGATCAGGTTCTTGATGTAATGTAAAGAGGATCTTGTCGGGATCTTCTT
>JANHGD010009730.1:122385-133606 GCA_027560375.1 Imantodes cenchoa
AAAAAATCATATTAGTGGTCTGCGGGACTTAAAATTATGAATTTGGTGGTCCGCGGGATTTAAAAGTATGACCTTGGTGGTCCCTGAGGTCCAAAAGGTTGGGGACCCCTGCTTTAGAATATATTGCATGGGTGTCAAACTCACGACATCACATTGCCATCACATGACATATCGTGACGGTCTCCCCTTCACAGAGCTGGAGTGGGCGTGACACACCAGTTTGACACCCCTGGATAGCTATAAACTCTGAGCAAAAGGGGGAAGAGACTTATTTGCCGCTATTACAGTTCACATATGCAGCACTTGATGAATTCTTATATAGCCTATAGCAATGATGGCGAACCTTTTTTTGCTCGGGTGCCAAAAGGGCACGCAGGTACACGATAGAGTGTGCGCATGTGCCCACACCCATAATGCAATGCCCTCCCCCCATGCATGTGCGCAACCCGCCCCCTGCGCTGCCCCTCTGCACATGCGCGCAGGCCTCACTGAAGCCTCCGGACTTCCAGTAGGCCTGTGGGGTCATTTTTCGCCTTCCCCAGGCTTTAGGAGGCTTTCCTGAAGCCTGGGGAGAGCGAAGAATGGCCCAACGAGCCTACCAGACGTTTCCGAACTTCCTGTAGGCCCGTTGGGCCCATTTTTTACCATCCACAGGCTCCAAGGGCTTTCCTGAAGCCTGGGGAGGGCAAAAATGGCCTCCCCTCCACCCCTCCAGAAGGCCAAACATTAGCTGGCCAGCACTCACATGCATGCTGGAGTTGACATAAGGCATGGCCTCACGTGCCCTCAGATACGGCTCCGCGTGCCACCTGTGGCACATGTGCCATAGGTTCGCCATCACGGGCCTATAGAGATGTGGTTCGCCCGAACTATAAGACAGTCAAAAATGGAATTATATGAATTCTTTGAGACTTTCCAGCTAGAGATCCTGTAAGCAAGAAATCTACTATATTTAAAAACAATAAATGGTAGAGCACTTATTGAAAGACTAATTGGCGGGAGGGAAAGGCAAATATTGTTGAATTGTTTGCACTCTGCAAGCAGACATCAGATTTGGTGATTTCTCTGAAGATCTGATGAAGGAACATAGGCTTCCTGGTGATGTGCTTTAGGTTATAAATACTAAGCATTTTTATCTTATGTATTTATAAATTAAAATAAATCACACAGGAAGCTAAATCCAAACTACAGTAAATGCTGCCATCTTCAAAAGTGCCATCATCTGTAATTTACAAAAGTATCAATGAATCTGTACTATGTTAAAGAAATAGTAAGGAGCCAGAAACAGCTGGAGAGAAAATGTGGATCAAACTAGCTGCGCAGAACATCTATGTATAAGATGGAGGGGAATTGTCTCTTTATATTTGGCAAGAAGCATGGGGAGAAACGACATTATTTTTCTCCACCCAGTGTAATTCTCCTACTAGAGCCAGTTTGGAGAAGAACTGCTTAACAGCACAGAACGCTGAACATTTGGTTCCTCCAAAGTATGAGTGATGCTTAGGTGACTCAGCCATCCACCCATCCATCCATTTCATTATGAGCTGAAACCAGCAAAGATAAGAGTCAAAATGACAGTCCCATCACATTTTATATTCTGAAAGTGGTCAAATACTGGAAAGATTCAGCTGGCCCAGAGAGAGAAATCCTGTCCCCCCCCCCCCTGCCAATTTAGCCATATTTTAGATGAGGAACAGGAGCAGAGGACAATGAAGCAATTAGCTATACTGCAGCTGTGATATGAGGAAATTTTAAATGCTTCTTGGAGAATTTCACAGCAGGGACCAGTTTCCTTAGCAACAACTCTAATAGCTGTTAAGGTAGAAATTAGACAATAAAAGGAATGAGTAATTCAGTTGTTAGTTAAGTGCATGTGCTAAATATATTTCTAAACTATGAAAATTAAGAACACACTCATTACTTGCTTCATGTAAACAACTTGACAAATCTATGATAAAATTTTTACTTTTTTTTCTAATAATATATTACATTTAAGCATCTTGACATAGATAACCAACAGAATTGGATTCTGTTGTAATATTACCAAAACATTCAGTATTTTAAATACTCTGAATGTTAGGCAGCTTGAATTAATTTTTTAAAAATCCAGATGTAATTTATTTGTATTGTATTTTTATATCAAATTTAGGGATTGCATATCTCACTTAGAGAATGATATAATTTAATACTGAATAACATTTAATGCAAACAGAAAAGAACCATGAAATTATGAGATTCAAAACACTTTACCTCAACTTGTCTATATCTAAATTCATTCATGTCTGTTAGAGTTCTTGCTCAATATGTATGTAAACCAAGTCAGTGCCTGAAAATCAACTAAAATTCCCCTAAAACAGGGCTGTCAAAGTTGTAGTCCACAGGCCAGAAATGTCATGCATTGGCCACGCTCACACCTGGTTTAGTGAAGGGGGGAAGTCCCAATATGTTGTGTGATGCTGCCATGACGATACGAGTTTGAAACCTCTGCCCTAAAGTTTACATTACATGAAGGGAAGAAAAGTGTATTGGACAGAAACATTTTCTTGCAGAAGTTGTATTTATGGAGTTGCTTTTGCTGTTGAGCTTCTTAGAATTCTCACCATGAAACCACTGAAATAATGCAAGCACAGCTCAGCCTTCAATGACTTCCAACTACTGTAGTTCTATTCATGAATTCCATATTTATATAGAGACAACAGCATGCCAGGCATATATAGATATAAGTGTGCAATCATAGGTAGTTCAAGGTAAAAACTGCAAATAGTTACTCTTTTTGTTGTACCCCCTTGAAACTAACCTTGTAGAAAGTGATTACTCAAAAAGCAATAAAGTATTTCTTAATCAGAAGACACATCAATGCCTCTCTAGTGAAATCTATTTCAGTGAATGCTACAATAGATGGATGCATTTGATCTTCTAAGACAGGAGTGTCAAACTCATGTTGTCATGGCAGCGCCATGTGATGAATCAGGACTTTTTCCCCTTGCACTAAACTGGGCATGGGTGTGGGCAGTGAGTGACACATCCAGCCTGCGGGCCATGAGTTTGACAGCCCTGTTCTAAGCAATATATGGACAGGGACTCCTGGGGTTGCCAGAGCTGTAGGCTAGACTACAAATATACATTTTAAGATCATGGGCAGCTATCTCCTGGGGCATTCATTGAAACATATTCACTGGAATACAGGTAGTTCTCAACTTATAACCATTTATTTAGTGATCATTTGAAGTTACAACAATACTCAAAACAGTGGCTTATCACCATTTTTCATACTTACAACTGTTGCAGCATCCCTATGGTCACATGATCAAAATTCAAACACTTGGCAACTGGCATGTATCTATGAAATACAGAGTCCCAGGGTCATGTGACCACCTTCTCACAATTCAATGAAGAAGCCAAATTCAATTAACAACTGTCTTACTAACTTAGCAACTGCAGTGGTTCACTTAACAGTTGTGGCAAGAAGGTTTACAAATGGGAGCAAAACTCATTTAATTGTTTAGCAGTAGAAAATTTGGGCTCAATTGTGGTCATAAGTCAAGGACTACCTACAGACAGACAAACACATACATATACTTATTGATCTAGATCTGCAAAATAGCGCTGACCCCACACCTTAGTCACCAAGCAGGAGTCAATGACTCAAGCTCCTCCTTATCTTTTTATTAGAGAATCTCAAATCCTTGATTTCTTCCCCCCATGATCTCACCATTGTGGTATTTGCACATCCTATTTTTAAAGTTTGATTGTTATGTGAAGATGAATTGACTATAGAATAACAGATAATGGAAGGCTGCATGGCTATAACTGCAGAGTTTGGATTCCAGTTCAAATATAGGTTATCAATATGTGCCAGCTAATGGAGAACTCTAAGTTTGATACTGTTTCCTTCAGGACAAAATGATTCATAAATAAATGTATACTTTGTGGTATTTTAAATTAGACTATCAGTATTCCTTTTCTTGTCACTGCTGTCCTACGTAAAGCATCCCCCACCAGAATAATCAGGGGTGGGTTCTAACTTACTTCACTGCCGGTTCGCTTCTTCCGACTCCACATGGGCGCATGCACACTGCGTGCCGTGCTGCCGCGCCACATGAGCACATACGCAGTGCCAAAAATTAAGCTTCTGTGCCTGCTCAGAAGCAAAAAACAGAAGCCAAAAATAAAATGGTGCCATTAGAGTCAGTTCGGGGATGTGGCCAACTGGCAATCGCTCCCAGTTCAGCGAGCGGGGGGGGGGGGAGGGCGGGCAATTCCCGCTACCGGTTCTATAGAACCAGTCCAAACTGGGAGCAACTCACCTCTGAGAATAATAATCCAAAGCAAATGGTACATATACTCAGCTTGGGCAAGAAGATCACAAACTGATTATAAACAACATAACACAAAACGATTCATTGGATCTGTAAAAATCATCATTTGTAAGTTATTTTCAGTGTAGAATTTAAAAAGTAATTGAAAATGAGCAGATTAAAATATTCTGGGATTTCCAAATATAAACTGATAAAGTCTTGGCTCATAACACACAAGATTTAAGTGTGGTTGAAAAGAGGAAAGGTTATGGCATAAATTGGCCATGATGGTCCCAGTAGTTAAAAGCCCATTAAGTGCAAAACCACAAAATCTAAAATCTGGGAATTTAGACAATCTGGCATTGACAAAATTTCTATTTGTCAATTACAAAAGGCTACTTTGGATCCATGCCTACATTATGACTTGGAAGTGCTTGGAAAAATTCAATGCATATGATTTAACTTTAAATAGTTTAATGAGAGCATATATACATTTAACCCTAATCCTAATATTTTACCTAGAAAATAGCAGCCTGCAATTGTTTGGGCACTGTTACTGTCAGAAATGACTCTAGATTGCTCCTGCCAAATTCCAGAGGCTTGAAAAATTACTCTGAGATATTTAAAACTGGAACTTGTTCTATTTTGTTAATTCCTATTTTCCATTGGTGTTTATGACAGCTAGATCCTCCCAAGAAAACCAATAGTTTTAGTCTTAGAGTTATTATAAGCCCTTCCTCCTTGCAGGCCCACAAACATCTGCTAAGGCCCATCTATATAAGTGAGAGGATTGTTGCATTATCACCATACAGTACAGCAGTTCTACAAATGTCTGTCCCTGAGGTTAGTGGTGGTGGTGATGGTGAAACTCTATTTTAGGTAAGAGCAACAACCACTGAACTTACATACAGTAAATATAAAACATTAGGCATCCCTGTTTCACTCCTTGGTGGGCTGGAATATCTGCAGTAAGATATCCAGCTTTATTAGTGACCAAAGACCACTCGAGTTGCTATAATGGGCTGTGAGAAGGACTTTGGGAGTCAAGAGAAGTTGCAGCCCAGGCAACAGTGTGACAAGAGCCATCTCAGCCCACAGAAGGAATGGGAGTGGAGAGAAAGCCTCTCAGAAGGGACCCTCCCTAGTTCTGTAGAAAGTAAAGGCGGAGGAAGGGGGAAGTGCTTTCACACTTGTAAGACTCTGTTACTGTAACATTACAGTAAGGGTTAAAGTTAATACAGGACTCGTGATTTTAGTTTCCTGTCTGGATTACCTCAAAGAGCTGACATTTGTTGATGGGAAATGCTGACTGGTAGGCTCCTATCTTGACCTCTCTTTACTCATATTAACAACACATTCCAATATATAATATAATAAATCCAAACTCTAGGATTATTAAAAGGAATATTTCTGAATCTCAAATATTCTTGATACTACAGAGATACAATATCAAAATACACCAGAAGCAGCGGTGGGTTTCTCCTACTTCGGACTGGTTTGCCCGAACCAATAGTGACCCTCTGGTGATGTCATGATGATGTCACAGAACCGGTTCCGGTGCCATCTTTTTTTTAAAAAAATTAAATTTTATTTATTTTTTCTTCTGAGCATGTACAGAAACCGAGTTTGCGGCACTGTGCATGCGGTCCCCATCTTGTTTTTGGCTTTGTTTATTTATTTTCCAGCACTGTGCATGTTTGTTTTTGGCTTTTTTCCCCAGATTTTTCGGCACTGCACTTGCGCGCACATGCAAAGCGCATGCGTGCCCACGCGGCACACCCATGTGGCGCAGGAGGAAACAAACTGGCAGCGAGGTAAATAAGAACCCACTCCTGCACTAGACCTACAACACTGCACCAGCTGCATAACTCCTGGATATTAGTTTGGGCTCCACTAGCATAATTGATTTTTTTTTCCATATTGCTAAGAATTGCATTATGCAATAACTTACCAAAATACAGAAAAGAAAGGAGTAAGAGTCTCACTGGACAAAAAAAATCAGATTTGACACTCAAATGTGTATATAAATTAGCCTCTAGATATTTATGGAAGTTGCACAAAATTTCATTCTCAAAAACTATTAGCTTAGTTTTGTCATCATGATAGCTGGTGGGAAAAAGAACAGAAAACTGAAGTCTTTATTTTGATGGCCTGAAGAATTTTGCACAAGGTTCCCAATTTTAGAGTGGACTACCTGAAAGTCATTCTCTTAGAGGCATATCAGATATGGAATGGCAAAACCTGGACAGCCACTAGATGGAAGCAAAGTGTTTTCAGAAGCTGCAAAATCCAAACCACTGGATGACGGCAAAAAAAAAAAAAAAGAGGGGAGAGAAAACTGACATTTCTACACAATCAGAATTGAGGAAAGTGAGACCGGTGAGAGAGATAAGAAACTGCCAAACAGAGAATTGGTAAAATTCCTAAAACTATGAGCATTGTCAAAGGAAGTAGTAATTTCACTACAGATTCTACAAGCTACATCATATAACAATATTAATAGACATTTAATGAGAAAAACCATCTTTCTCTGAGAGTAGATACTGGAGACAGAATGAATCTAAAGGCTTCAGAAACTTAACTATTACTTAGGATATATAGTGTACTCAGATATCCTTATAAGAGTGCAGGATCAGCAGAGTTATGATAGGACTGAGCCCTTAAGGAGAAAGCCAAACTTCCTAAGTATTTTCTTGTATCTTCCTTCCAGAACATCTGCTGATACTGCATTCACTTATTTGATTTTTTTTAAATAACCAACTCAACATAGGACTAATCTTGGATATTTCTTTGTTCTTATAAATGTGCTCATTTAAGCACACTTGTGTATGTGTGCATGCATGCATGTTTATGTAAATCTTTAAAAAAGATTGATATGCAGTATCTGAACAGCACAATTGTTGAGAATAGCCTCAGAGATGAAGATGATGATGATGTTAATGATAAGAATGATGACAACTGCTATCTCTGTGTTGCATTACAGATAATCATACACACACTCACACACAGAGGGAAGGGAGGGAGAGAGAGCGAGATCTAAGAAATGCAATTTTTTGTACTTGAGCTGAGATTTTATCCTTTCCTATCATGTCCCAGTGATTTTCAAGATCTTTTGGTAGTGCAACAAATGCGCCATTATTGATACCACTACAACAATCTTTTTCTGCATTCACTTGATCTATATTTGTTAAAATGTTGGTCACAGAATGGCCTCTTTTGCCATTTTTGCCTTCACAGCACCAGCTGCTCATTCTGAGTACATCTTTGGTTGCACTACTTTTCAATACACCTTCCTTTATTAGGTCATAGAGTTTATCTTCCTAGCTACCTTTAGTATACTTAGCTCTGGTCCTTTTTTCTTTTTCCATTGTTTGCTGCACTTGCAGCATTCCTTTCATAGCAAGAGCAACCTATCAATATCGCTACATGGGTGTAGTGCACAATTGATCGTCACTATTTTCCAAGATTTTGATCTGGTGTTTTTAGCTCAGCTTGTGTCCAGAAAATAGTTTTTGAATATTTGAACTGGCTTTGACTTTAATTCACTAGAAATTTGTAACTATCCTCTCATGCAAGATTTCATAATTTATTTTCTACTGGCCTTTCAATTCCATCAATTTTAATCAATTTTTGCTTATTTACTATTAATGATGAATTTTTATCTAATTGAAATTCCACAACACTGTTGATGATGATATTTCCTGAGCACTGTAATAAGAATGAAACTATGTTGATTCTGCACACAATATAAGAGACACAATACAAATATAAAAAGGAGGAAATTCTCCCCATTTCTCTGTCTCTCAATCAATCAATCAATCAATCAATCAATTTCACATGGCTGATGCAGCGTGAATAACATGATGGAAGATTTACATGTAAGCAGCTTGAGCTCTAAGAGGAAAAGCAGGATAGAAATAGAATTTTCTTGGTTTTCTATAATTTCTATGATATATAACACAATCTTTTTCTCAACTCATCACAACTACAGAAAACAAAACAACTTTCTGATCCAACAGAAAGTGCATTAGAAATACAAAAATGATTTTTTTTCTTACTGATTTACAATCAGCCTAGAATTTTTTCATAAATGCAGATTCTGCATGAATCAAGCTCAAATTGTTCATAATTTTTTAGTGATCTATCTGTGTGAATGAGACATATAGATTTGTGTACATCCCGTATTTTATTAATCAAGGCAGTTCTTGGCTGAAATGAAGCCAATTAATGGGTGCTGCCCAGGGGTGGGTTCCAACTTACCTCACTGCTGGTTTTCTAAAACAGAATTTTTTAAAAATGCAGAAAACAAAATGGCAACTGCATGCACAGTGCCAGAAACTCAGCTTCTGCACATGTGCAGAAGAAAGAATTTTTTTTAAAAAAATGGAAATTTTTTTTTTAAGATGATGCCGTCCACAGACCGGCACTGACTGATCCGGTTCAGTGACGTCATTGTAACGTCACCAGCGGTGAACCGGTCCGAACCGGGAGGAATCCACCCCTGGTGCTGCCATTCTCCTATGATGACCATAGCAATAGCCTTATATACTGCTCCATAGTGCTTTACAGCCCTCTCTAAATGATGTACAGAGTCAGCATATTGCCCCCAACAATCTGGGTCCTCATTTTATCGATTTTGGAAGGATGGAAGACTGAGTCAATCTTATGCAGGTCTAGATGGAACTCCTGGCAGTGGGCAGAAGCACCCTGCAATACTCCATTCTAACCGCTGTGCCACCATGGCTTCTGGGATGCTCAGATGATAACTGACACAGGCAGAAAAAGAACATAGAGACACAAACTATTAATTAACAGGGATGGTAGAGATGCATGCTAATGCTTCCATTATTTCTCAAAAGGCCTGCAGGAAGACTTCAAGGAAATCAAGGGAATGGAGGGAAATAATCTAATTGGGAATATCACCTGCCTTGGCCATCTCCTATTTTTTCCCCCATAATTCTTAATGTGACTCCCCAATGTCTCTTTCATTTACATCCTCTTTGTTACTGAATGGAATGTTTCCTGATATTTAATCCTTCTGAGAAAACACAGAGTGCCAGCAGCATCAATAAGCACCAATGATGCTGTCAAAATGCTGACATATATGATTATGCCACCAAGTTTAATCACACTTACTTTCTTCTACTGTATCTGATGCAAATCACAAGCCATAGTGTGATCTCATAACACATACTTGTGTCATTTTCTCCTATGGCAAGGCTTTGCTCAGTCTAGCATCTTCCAGATCTGTTGGGTCCTTAAATCCCCAGTTGTCTCATCTTTGAATTCTGAAGTTTCAATCTCAGTGCAACTAGAGTACACTCGTTAGGATCAAACTCTTGCAGTTGATGAAAAGATCTCTTCCAAAGTGAAGGCCTGATTCAGAGAATGTAAAAGTTCCTGGTACATAATTAAGTTGCGTGATAGATCTGAGCACATTTTTTTTTATCATAGGCTTGTTTTTTTTTCAGGTCTTCCATTTCTCATAAGTTTGAAATATTCAACATATTCACAGTAAACATTCCCTTTTTTAATATTAAAAAAGTTAAAAGAATTGAAGCTTAACTCGAGAGCAAGTGAAAAGGTAAGCAATCCAGAATGTTTTATTTTAGTTATGCACAGCAATAGGATGGCCTCCAGCATGAGTCCGAAACCTGGAAGAATAAACCTCTCGTCCCAGTGACCAACTCGGATTGGATTCTATACACAGTAACTCATTTATTTGAGACACCGAAATCATGATACTGACAAGACATCCTCTTTGTTTCTTAGCTTAATCCATCTATCCACTGTCTTTCAACCTTATGCCATTACTGCTGAAAATGATGCCTTGCATCTTTTGTCTAGCACATTGAGCCACCTATGACTAGTCAAAGAGACAGTGCAGTTGGCCACGGGTCTGCTCTTGAATTCTAAATAAGCTCCCTTTCTGCCTACTTTATCTCAGAGGAGCTTAAACTGAAATTTCAGACAGCACACTGAAATGTTGGCATGGCAACACCAAAGAGGAAAGCTGCATTCAGATGAGGAATGGCAGCAGCTTGCTTATGTAGATCATTGTTTTCAGTGTTTCAATTCTAACTCAGAACATATTATATTTCTATGATTTTAGAATGGATACATATTAATCCTGCACCATGGGTGCTTATAACTAATCAGAGGAATGAGGCAGTAAGTGTATAGATATTCAACCATCTTTTTAATTCCTGATGGCTTTCAAGAAATAAAATTTGACAAACGTAGATGCCTTTATTAAGCATTGAGTTTATAAAGACAATAACAAAATGGCAGAGTACTATAATATCTTACCAACATCTTCTGGAAATATGAATTTCCTAAAAATCTATGGCTGCCAATAAAGAATAAGGAACAATAATAAAATTTCTTGAGTCCATTTCATTCAAAATAGAACTATTCAAGGAATGAATGTATTCCCTATAAACAAAAATATGAATAAAAACTGTAGCAATTTCTTCTAGTTAGCTGTTTAAACTTTGTTTTGCTATAAACCAAAAAGAATCCTTTATTTATCAAATGATAAATGGAAAGTGAATTCCCCCTGAACAAAATTATAAAATTATTTCTAAAATATTTTTAGAAATCCGTTTCCTATAATAATTTAATGCTGAAATTTGTATAGCTGTTTATGAATTATTCTGCAAACACATATAAATTCAGAAATCAATATGATTTCTTTTAAGTTGAATTTCTTAAGTAAGCGTAGGGGTCTGATTTTAACATGAAGCTATAAACATCTTCATTTAATTGGGTTTCATGCCTCTCCCTTAGTCTAGTTCCAACTGTATATAGATGAACAAGGAAAAAAATTAAAACAGCTACAATTACAAGGACTGATTGTAAGTACCATTTATTCAGCACTGTCGTAGTAATTTTGAACACTTGATGAACAAATGCTTGTTAAG
>JANHGD010009730.1:296626-317104 GCA_027560375.1 Imantodes cenchoa
TAACCTTTCCTATCCTGATTGGATTTCTCTATTTACAATAAATATTTTTGTTTTGATCCTATGACTTGTGGATCTGCCATCCTGTTCAATCCTTTTAAATGGAAGTCAATCCTGGCTCACTGCATGTAGGTTTCTGTTGCTTATGAATCTTGCATTCTGCACTCTGCTACATTTTGATGGAATCACCCCAGAGAGGGCTATTTTTGAGCCTAACAGCTCTTGATTCCCAACAGTTTCAGGATTTAAAAAAGGATTTCGGGTTCCTTCATCTTTAATAAACCAAGGCAGGTTTCTGGAGAAGAATAAATAAATGTCAAGTCCCATCTTTGCTGTGAGTCTGGAAAAAATAAGAAAATGGTGCAATTTTCAGAAATAGTAAAATAATAAACTCTTTTTCTTAGTTGGATTAGTTTTGGTATGGCAGATAGAGGGTTGAAATATCAGAATGTCCAGCTAAAGTCTGCAAAAATATGTGTGGAGGAATGTGTGAGTGTAGGGGGAAGGTTTAAGCCTGAAGTTAAGTACATTTTATTCTGAGCCCATTCACCTTATGTGTTTTTAGGGCTAGTTCATTTTATATTAGAATTGCTTCTAGTAAAATAAAAAGAGAAATGTCATTCAGTGGCTTTCATGTGGCTTAAAACAGAATTAAAAATTCACTATTATAAACCAAAACTAGAATATATTTGCTTAAAAGATAAAGAATGTGAAAAGTCCAGGAGAATTTAAAAAAAAAAACACCACCTGTTGCTGCCACAATAGCCCAGTGAGGTTTTCCACGTGGGGCATCTAATAGGTCAGAATATTGCAACCACTAAGCCATTTTCCCTCCTTGTCCTCTGCCTCACTTCTGCTGTTGTGAAATGACTGTACTCCAATGTTCAATGCCTGCCTAACCAACTGTGAGAGGAGACCACCAAAGAAGCCTGGATCCTGACCATTCCAAGAGATTCTAAGAGGGCTATCAGCTCTGACTCAGAAATGAACTGGATAAAAAGGAACAAACGATTTAAAAGGCATTTGCTTCTTTATATAAATCCCAGTGGGACATATCACATCTTCAGAGGACTGGTTGCAATGGAGAAAATACCACTGTCATTTATGAAGCCACAAAGTAGATTTATGCCTGGTAAGGATGCAATTCACATAAATGTTTTCTATAGAGATTTTGGATCAATTTGAGGAATTAAAGCAAGCAAATCAGAAACAGCCTTGAAAAAAACGACACCGCAAATTCTCATCAATCTAAAATTATTATCAGCTACTTCTGCATTAGCAAACAATAAATGTGTCTGATGCTGTATTATGGGGTAACAAAGCTTAGATGGCTGCTTCCTGGTGTAAAGTGCCTCTTGAAGGAAAAAATTATGTAGTGTCCTTCTTGGCTGTTTTTCATCTGAAACTTTCCCCTCTAAGCTACTTTAGTTTTATCTTAAAGCTTAAAAGGCAATTGGAAAGAAAAGGTTCCAGAGGTGGGTTCCTCCCGGTTCAGACCAGTTTGCCCAAACTGGTAGCAACCCACTGGTGACATCATGATGATGTCGTGGAACTGGTTCGGTTGGTGCCGGTCTGTAGACGCCGCCATTTTGGGGGGGGGATTTTTTTCTGGGTTTTTTTTTTCCTGAGCATGCACAGAAGCCGAATTTCCGGCACTGTGCATGCATTGCCATCTTGTTTTCAGCTTTTTTTGCCACTGGCATTTTTAAATTTTTTGGGCACTGCACATACCCACACCCGTGAAGCACGTACGCACCCACAAGGCATGGCCATGCGGCACGGAAGGAAGTGAACCCACAGCAAGGTAAGTTAGAACCCACCACTAAGTTAAAAATATGGTACAGATGGCTCAACAATAGAAAATCAGTACATTTTTATGAAATCACTCAGTGTTCAGCTCAGCTATTTTATTTCAAGTATTAAAACTGGTATGAAACTGAAACTGGTATCATCCACACCTTATTTTTAACCTCTGGAGGCTGTGAGATTCAATTCAGGGGCTATTTAAGTGTACTGAAAATCATTTTGGGTCTAGTGGCTAAGGTACTGGGCAAGAAACCACAGGACTAGAGTTCTAATGCTGACTTAATCATGAAAGCCAGTTGGGTGTGTTTGTGCCAGTCACTGTCTCTCAGCCTAACTCACTTCACAGGGTTGTTGTGGGGAAAATAGGAGGAGGAAGGAGTATTAAGTATGTTCACTGCTTTGAATTACTCATAAGATAAAGGCGGGATTAAAATCTAATAAAAATAATCTTCAGATAGTTTGGATCTTAAAACCTTATCTGCAGATTACTTTTTCACAAAAAAAGAACATAACTGAAAAGACAGCTGGGGATTCTAGATCTCTAGGAAAAGATTGAGAGTAGAATGGACACTGTGAATAAGTCAATGTCTTCTAGAAATGAGGTGACTATTTGAAGTTGGATGGTAAAGATGTGAGCATCCTGGTTTCATTAATAAAGCTGCCCTATTTGGATATGGACATCCCAGTTGAAGTTGTTCCTATTCAAGTTGTTGCTTACACTGACCTGCATTATTTGGACCTAGAGATTCTGTGATGTTTAATTGCCTACAACCTCAGGCAACAAAAGACTGTGGAAAGCATCCAACACCATTAAAATTGAGAAAATGATATCTGCTTCAATTACTTAGGATTCCCAATGTTCAGCAGTATAGGAACTATCACGTTTTTTCTTTATTTTATGTACTCTCCTTTTACAGAGCCACTTACAAGTTCCACTTCATCCTAGAAGCTGATTTCTATGAAGACTCTCAATACGTAAAAAAACGCCACAAGCTCTTTTTTATAGGCAGATGTACCTCATTAAGGCTTCATAGCATTTCCTCTACTTCATTTCTCCCTCCTAACAAGCTACTGGAAGTGAGAGATGGAATTTAACATCTGTTTTTTTTTGGGGGGGGGACAGAAGAATTCTGGTGAACCTGGAAGTTTGCTTGTTAGTTTGTGATGTTTTATTTTATGCTGATTAAAGCATTCCCGCTACAACATAATGAAAGGGAACAGCTGTAGCAAATAGCTGTCTGGCATGTCAGTACTCTCAGAAGCATTAATTTTCTACAGCAACATTAACACTAAGGTGAGAGAGAATATTAATGTGCAGCAACTGGCTTCCTTCCAGTTCTCTGAGTCTTAGTGTAACACCTCCTAGAGTAAAATTCAGGTTATCCTGAAATCACCACCTCTCAATCTAATTTTAGGGATTGGGTACACATTTCTTATAAAGGAAGTGCACCTTTAGCAACCCAGATTCTTTGAAACTCGACTTGTCTTCAGAATTAGGATGACATAGATGAGTGTCTAGAAACCAACTGCTTTCTGCTCAACATTGCTGTGTAGTATAAAAGAACAACAGCAATAGCACTTAGACTTACAGCCCTCTCTCAGTGGTTTAGAGAGTTAGCATATTGCCCCCAACAATCAGGGTCCTCATTTTACCAACCTTGGAAGGATGGAAGGCTGAGTCAATCTTGAGCCGGTGAGACTCACTCAAACTACTGGCAGCCGGCAGTCAGCCGAAGTAGCCTGCACTACTGAATTCTAAGCACTGCGCTACTGAACTCCTTTCCATATAATTGGCTTGCAAGAAAATGCAGCATATCTCTAGCATCCACAAATAGCATGAAGCTAATAATTGTCCATATTTAAGATCAAAAACACAACTTCGATTCTTCTAGCATTTCAGAAGTTTGCTTTCTCACCCTCCTCCCTAAATAAATACATTATTAGGACAAGGCCTAGATATAATAATTTAAAAATCCATTTAATCATTGAGGGACAGATATTGTTTGTTTTAACTCTCTTTTTAATTGAGCACAATTGTGTTACTATCGGAGCATTAGCAGTGGTCATTTCTTTCATTGCAAATCTTCTACAAAATCTTGGCTGTTGTCCCAGGTGCAAAATCCTCTCCCTTTAAAAGTGCCAAATAGGAGACAACAAAACCATAGAAGCTGGTGGTGGCATTTTACTGGGAGCTTTCTCCTCTTTAGGGTGAGGAAATATGGGTGGTGGTGTAAGTGATGGACAAAGAGGTGCTAAGCTCCAGTCCTAGTGGCAAGCTCAAGGAGGAGACAAAAAGAGGGAAAGAAGCAGCAAAATGTTTAAGCTGCTCATTTCAGATTTGTTTCTGAAACCTTCACAGCCATACATAAAAAAATAATATTGTAAAAAATAGCTCTTGGAAAAGAATAGGCAAGCACAGCCTGATATATGACAAAGAATCATCCTCCCACACATGTTTTTTTAAGAGCAATAGATTATTTAAATGGCATTTTCCTTCCTGAAAGAAATGTATCGTGATAGGAATTCATCCTTTTTAATTCCTTTTTTTTTTTAGAAAACTGCGTATTCCAACTTTTTCTCCTGATAACATTTTGATAATTTTGATAAGCCTTAAAGATGTAAATTGAGAACTGAGACATATAAAACATTTCTAAAGTACTATTCCACTGGAAGAAGTGGACATGTACTTATTTTATCTTGAAAATAATGGTGTTAGATCAGCCTAAGGGGAAAGAATGAAATCCCTTTTCTGAAATTAAGCAATCCTGGGTAATCATCAGGGCCTTCAATGGTGAGGACAATGCACTTGCCTTCAATTACATAATTTGTGTGCAGTAAATAAATATATTTGGTTTCCATAGTGCTTAATTCTACCTTATTTGTACCTTTTGTAGTGAGTCTTTAAAATTGTTTTGATGCTATTCTTAAGAACATGTCATATTGGTTTCAGTTGATGAGGGCAGGGAATGTAAACAAGACATTTGGATTAAATAAGATTAAATCACCTGTAGTTTTATCTATAACCATTCCCGTAACTTTCACTAAACCAGATGGGACTGACTGAATAGATTCATAGATGCTGTTTTGTAATGTGGAATGGGTCCAGATGCTTTAAAACTGGCTGTTTTATTAGATTTTAAAAAATCCTGTCTTTATTACTTTTATACCGTATTGTTTGCTCCATAAGACGCACTTTCCTCCCCCAAAAAATAGTGTCAATCCTTTGGTGAATAGCAGCCGGAAGGTGGCAGCGGGATCCTTTTACAGTGCTAAACCCCACCTCTTCTGTCTTTGTCATTGCTCGCCTTGTCTATCTCTTTTCTGCAGTGCAAGAGTTAATAGGCAGAGCTGGCACATGAGAGGACACCTATCTGTGGTCCTCTCAGGTTCCGCTTGATTTTTTTTTCTTGTTTTCCACCTCTAAACGTACCTCTTATGGTCAGGTGCGTCTTATAGTGCAAAAAATACAGTAAGTAACTCAATGCAGTGAACATACATAATACTCCTTCCCCCTCCTATTTTCCCCACAACAACCCTGTGAGGTGAGAAAGGATTGGCTGGCTTTCATGTTTAAGGTAGGACTGGAACTCACAATCTCCTGGTTTCTAGACCAGCACCTTAATCACCATACCTTAAGAAATTCTAGACTATAACTATTATCCAATCTCAAGTTCTTTCTTCCAGTACTTTTTAATGAAGCAAATTACATGGACTCGTAATTTTTTTATCTAGGCTTGGTACCAAAATAGCCTGATTTTCTCTGATAGAAGATCTCTATTAAGTAAGGGAATTGCAGTCTTGAAGATTCGCACAGACCTATCATCAGCTTTGATGACTCTGGTTGCAGTGTACTGGTAGCATCATTAGTGAGCTATGTGTGAAGGCAGGACACAATTATTTCACTCTGATCTTTAGGAGAAAGTTTAAAAAGGCAGAATTAATGGCCATTTTAAACAGATTCTACAGAACCTTTTTGTGGATTCCTGTGACATTCTATCCTATGCCCCACATTCTTAAAAACGTATATGAGATCAGCCAAAAGTTTTAGACTGGCTGAAGTATTATCAGTCTTCTGTAACATTCAACTGTATACCTATCGGACGCGTAAATTAGGTGAGGATGCTGAACTTATGTAAACACTGTGTAATAGGATGGATGAAATCATTAAACTGAAATTCAAGCTTGATAAGGCTGCACTGGCCTGAGTAGATGTTTTTTGTTTCTTTCAGAAACTGTTTTGGGTGGCTAGGTTAATCTCCCCTGAAAGAGGAGGTTTGTAGCTGGCCGTTATTTCAACAGAGTTCATACAGAGAATTGAGGGCACTGAATTCAACTTTTTGCTCAGTGCAGAAGTCCAGTGAGACTTAGCTGCATGACTGCCTAGACCTGCGATAGCGAACCTATGGCACGCGTGCCACAGGTGGCATTCAGAGCCATATCTGAGGGCACATGAGTTGTTGCCCTATGTCAACTCCAGCGTGCATGTGTGTGCTGGCCAGCTGATTTTTGGCCTTCCGGAGGGCAGGGGGAGGCCATTTTTACTCTTCCCAGGTTTCAGGAAAGCCTCTGGAGCCTGTGGAGGGTGAAAAACGGGCCTACTGGAAGTAAGGCCCATTGGGCTGTCTGGTAGGCCTGTGGGGCCCGTTTTTTGCCATCCAGAGGCTCCGGAGGCTTTCCTAAAGCCTGAGGAGGGTGAAAAACGGTCCAACCGGCCTACCGGAAGTCCAGAGGCTTCAGTGAAGTCTGCGTGCATGCGTGGGGGGAGAGCATTGCATTATGGGTGCGCATGCCCTTTTGGCACCTGAGCAAAAAAAGGTTCATCGTCACTGGCCTAGATATTGCCTAAATATTTATTTTTTTATTTTTTTATTGGGATGTGTATGCCACCCATATCCATAGGACTCAGGGCGGATAGTTCCACTGAAGGGCAATCCCTTAACTCTCTGGATAACAGGTTCTACTGTTCAGGTTTCCTTACTATTATAATTTTCTTCTATATTTAATTAGATTATTAGAAGGGATCTGTTTCTTAATTTAAATATCAGAAAGGATTGTTCGAAATGACCATTTCAAGCATGCACTGGTAGCAAAACCATTTAGAACCCACTACTGCTGTAGACCAAATTTAAAATTTGATTGGGATATTTAGGTTTTGGCTGTCCATCTGTCAAAATATCCAGAATACGCTGAGGAAATGTTATGGCATTATGTTTATCCTTATAAAAGTTACCACTGGGCAGAATGTGCAACATTAAAATACAAGCCAGGGATTTAGCCATAGGAAACTGACTTACATCTGGGATGAAAAAGAAATGTCAAGTGGCCATAGGGTTTAACATAAGTTGCAGATGTTTTACACCTGCCAGTTGAGTGAAAAATCACCCCTAAATATTTAAAGTCTGCTGCTATCAGAATCCCTTACAAGTAATAGCAATTGGGACTTAAGCAAGGAACAAGCCACTGAGATCTTATTAGTAGATTTAATAAGAAGAGGTTTAAAGGGAAAGCACAAAAACACCCATTAGTATGTATAGATGAATCAAAGCATGTTTTTATGTAAACGAGAGGAAGCCTCTCTCTCTCCTGAGAAGGCAAATCAGCCCATATCCAAACATGATTTACACAATGGCATCTAACCTCTTTATTAATGTAAGAGTAATCCAACTTCACTGCAGCTTTGTGTCTATGCTGTTCATTAATTATCCAGGCATGCTTTTTTAGTTTTACAGAAGATACAATCTTTGCTTTATCAAAATTACCCCTTACATGATTGCCAAACCTGACCAACCTTGGAGGTTCCAGACCTGATGGCTTCAAATGAGTGCCATGTGATTGCATACAGTGTATGTGCACATTATTTGTGCACAAAACCCCAACGTATCTCTAAAATTACATTCTGTTTGCATTCATAGTAATTACCGTTATTACATTTGCCTACCAGTGTCAGTTACAACTCTGTGTACAATTGTGTGGAAAATAGCTCAGCAAAGCAGCTATAGAAAAGTACAATTAATGGTAATGGATGCTCACCTTAGACTAAATAAAACACCAGCAGCCCATTATCTACCACAAAACATAGTACCTTCTGATGATACATAGTATCATCTACAAAATTGAGGATGCCAAATAGAATGTTTTGCAGTCTTGGAAGCAGCATTCAAAACTATAGGGCTTACCACGGAGAGCCAAGAAAACATAACATGAACAATTATATTGCAACTCAAAAGAATGCAGAAACAGAGCCACTTCAAAACAACACAGAGCAACCCTCAAAATTCTAAAGGAGGACCAAAGCCTCATTACCCTCTTAGCAGACAAAGGCTAAACCACTGTTATCATGCAATGCATACAGAAAGCCAAGAACTAGTGAGAGGCAAAGAAACTTATATCCTAGTAAATACCAACTCAATATGAGTCCCTCGGGAAAGGGCGGCCTATAAATCCCAATAAATAAAATAAATATAGAAACTGGGCAACTAAATAACAAAAACTCTCAACAACCTCACCAAGAAAAATCAAATCACAAAAGAACAGATGAAAAGTTGATGCTCCAAAATACAGATTCCCAACTTATTAGTTTGTCCAATGTTATCATTACAAGGATCCCAACTTATAATATAGCTGAAGTACTCATTAAAAAGCTTGAACATCGCATAGAGGGGAAGAAAGAATCTACTGCAGCAATCTAACCAAATAGATTTAATATTTAAATACCCAATTCATGAAACTCATCAACCTTTGCTTCACTACCTACTTTCAGTTCAATGGACAAACATACCAACACATCAGAGAACACCCATGAGATCACCACTCTCAAGATTTATAGCAGAAAAACTACAGCATTTCCACTTTATCTTTGTTCCATTTTCTTACAGTAAAGGAAATATCTTTTACTAAAACACACTCAAGAGTGTTTTGGCCAAGAAAGTAGAAAAAGCTGAAGTTACAATAGTCTTAGAAAACTGACTTGTGAACTCCCTCCAAACATCCACCAGTTGAAACCCATAACAAGAAATGCAAGTCCTCCTATATCTGAAGATCATTGCTATGGATAACTTTCAATCAAGTATGGACTTCAAGAAATACATTATGGAATTCATCTTCTCAAGACAAATAAACCTTCATAGCCAGTTCAATTGTCTCATTTACATCATTCTTTCTCCCATCTGAATTTAGGGCAAAATAAGGGGAAAATGTCTTATTTCAGTGAAAATTTCAGTGTTAAATTTGAAATAAAAAACAGAACTAGGAGGAAATAAGACAACTTTTTCTCAAAGGAAGAGTTCCAAGTTCTAACATTGCAATGACTGTATAAAGAAAGCAACCTTTCAAGGAAGCAGCTTTAGTCTAGATCTCAAGGAGGAAACTTGTGAATGAATATGCATTTCAAATATGAGTCTCCTTATTTTCAACATTTTGTTGATGTAGGCATATCTTTAAAAAAATAGTTTGAGACATCATGTGGAGTTGATTTCCTGACATCAATCTTGCGACGTCTGTTGTGCTATACCTCCACTTCCTTTATATTCATTGAATTTGGGAGGGTGTCTCCCTGAGCTGCTTCCAAATGTTATTCCATTGTTTCAGCCCCTTTTGCCCCAGTAACCGTTCTTGTGTATTTCCATCAAGGCCATCTTTCTTACTCTCTACATTCAGTGACTAGAGCAGCGGTCTCCAACCTTGGCCACTTTAAGACTTGTGTACTTCAACTCACAGAATTCCTCAGCCAGCTTTGCTAGAGCATGTAGGTGCTCTGCACCCTCTGCTGAATTTCTTGATCTTACCATTGATTGAGAACCCAAGAGATCTACCACTAAGGTTTCAAATTGCTTCATTATAAATTACCGGTATACATTTTGGGGTATTAATTTCCTCTGGATCCAAATCTATCTGAATGAATCAATCTGTCATATGGTGGAAGGTTTGGAATATATTCTGTAGAGAAAGAAAAACTCATACTTGTAGCCTGATAGCATCTATCATGACATGACAGCATCTTTCATACCTCCCTAACTTATTCATCTGCATACAGTCTCATTGTCTATAACAGTGATGGTGAACCTTTTTTTCCTCGGGTACCGAAAGCGCGTGTGCACACACCATTGCACATGCGCGAGTGCCCACACCCATAATTCAATACCTGGGGAGGATGAAAACAGTTTCCCTCGCCCCCTGGAGGCCCTCTGGAGGCCAGAAATGGCCAGTTTCCCAACATCTCGTGGGGCCAGTAGGCCCATTTTTTGCCCTTCCCAGGCTCAAAAGGCTTCCCTGGAGCCTGGGGAGGTCAAAAACGCCCTCCCCCATCCCCCTGGAGCCTCTCTGGAAGCCAAAATCGCCCTCCCAGAGCCTCTGTACGAGCCAAAAATCAGCTGGCCAGCACATACATGCACATTGGAGCTGAGGTAGGGCAACGGCTCACGTGCCAGCAGATATAGCTCTGTGTGCCACCTGGGGCACCCGTGCCATAGGTTCGCCATCACTGGTCTATAAGAACAAAAACTTTTGTTGATCTACGTGGAAGAACTAGAGATCAGCCAATGTTAACTGGATGCTTGGAGTTCTAGAAAATGTATATTGTGCTTGGTTTCCATGGCATACCAGATCCCTTGTGCCATCTTGGCCATTCAGTGAGTGTCCCAGCTTCAGAGCTTAACAGTGGAGTTGGCTCCACACCTATTGTTCTTTGTGGATGACTAGAGATACAAAGACCATTGCACTACAGTCAAAATGAGGACTGTCATGTGAATCCTCTGAACAATGTCTGCCTAAAAATATACCTGAATCCATTGTAAAGGACGAGAGAGCTGTCCTTGTTATAAAATGTCTGCGGACTACAGAGTTTGGTAACAGTATTTGTTTAGCACCCTAAATTTACCTGACAAGCTCTGTAAGTTTGGTATCCTATTGTACTGCTCTGCAAATTCACTAAAAAACTAAATCAGTCCAGAGGTTTTGAGATGGTGAAGATCAATGAGAAGATGATCTAGATAAGGATCATATGAATGTATTCCTTCCCCAGGCAGGCCACCACTATCATACAGTGATTAGGATATGACAAAATGATCAACTAAAAGTAATATACCACATGAATCAGTATGAAGTAATGTACTGCATTAATCAGTATATGTGTATATATAGAAAGCATGTATTTTTTTCTTAAGGCATTCCAGAGTGCCAGTCCTGAGTACCTCTTTTCAGACCTGTAATATCTCATATATTTATCTCCCCCCGCCCCCATGATTCTGATTCATTCATTGGATGTTATCTAAGAGACTGTACATGGCAAAATGATGCAGTCTCTACAACTGTGCAGTCATTGTTGTTCCAATTTAGCCTCTCTAGCTTCCTTGGAATAATTCATCTTGGATTGTTAAAAAATATATTTCCTGACAACTATTGCCCTCACTGACAGCATCATCTAATTCTGAAATATTCACATATTCTATTATGATGGCTTTGAATATCAGAGAGGATGCAAAAACTCTGACTCATAAGGCACAAGGATTGAAGGAGTCCTTAGTAAAATCAAATATATTATGCAGCAAGAAAGTTGCAAATATTCATTGCTGTGAAAATCTACTTGCGTGTGTGTGCATGCATGCGTAGCAGGGATCACAATCTCTTAGGCTGGCACAGCATTTAATGCACGACTTCCAATAAAAGGCAACTCTTGATGGTAAAAAGATGAAAGGCTTTAAAAGCACCTTTCTCAGCTTGCAATGTATCAATGCTCTCCAGAAATACACACTGCAATCTTTTTCCCAATAGCCTTTTATTTTTGTATACATTCACCCTCGCAACAATTGTCTCTCTTCCCTTCTCCCCACACAGTGTCCCAGAAAGGACCAGTAACATAGTTCTTCCACTGGGGAAAAAAACAAGATTAAGGAAACCTCTGCTTTATGTCCACTTACCTTGCATCTGCCATTGCTGCTCTGACTGCTGCCCAGGCCACTACAAAGACAGCTGGGAAACCTATAAATATGAAAAATGGATTGCTTACTGTTAGATTTCTCTTGAGAAATGAAATAAAAATAGAATAGCCCCTTTTCTCGGGGTGGGGGGGAAGGAAAGGAATTGAAGAATTTGCATAGAGCAGGCCCCACAGGGAACAAAGTGCCTTCTGCTCAATGGAGTAGAACTCACAAGAGGTCACTATTCAAAGCAATTGCATAGCCCTGGGTTATTCAGCATTTGCAAGAGGTTAGCATTCTGAGCACAGATATTTATTATCCACAAGGTACAGAGGAGAGGGAGAAGAGGAGGAGAGTGATCTGTTGCAATTTTAGTCACTTCCCATGAAATCTGTACAGGAAAAAAGGCCTACTGTCACTCAGTGTAGAGAGAAATTGCAACGTGCCCTTTTATAAGAAGTAGCACCTCCAACAGTAGCCTTAAAATAATAAGTGAACTCCAGATCAACTTCCCCTTCAGAGGAAACAGCTCTAGGTCAGATGTTCAAAACTTTTTCTGGCATGGGGGTTCCATCTGACTTTCAGGGTATGATACAAGAAGTAACTGGTGGGACCGAGACAAAACCAAATTTGATTTAATTTATTCTGAAATTGAATTAACATAAATAAATTTAATACAATTATGTTCCAGTATGAATGTAACTTTCTTGTCATATTAAAAATACAGGTTAATAACAATTTTTGGATGTGTCTGGGTCCCATACGCCAAACCACACACATGTATGGTAGCAAATTAATTTATATATAGATATTCCTGTAAGTAATTAAAATGTGCATTTTATTTACAGAATAAAAAAAGTCTAATAATTCAATAATAATCTATATAAAGTGCTAAAATCATGTTATACCAGAGAAAACATAAGCAATCAAAGAAATATAGCATGTAACACACAAAATGAAAATCAACAGGAAATAATGACATGCAAATTCAGGGCTGTATCCAGTTAATGAAATTGGACTTTTACTGAATCAAAGAGCTTTCTACCGTAGTCATAGAGAATATCAAATAGAACTATGTTATACAAACATTTAAAGTGGTATAACATGTAGCAGGTCTTTGAGGAGAGTGATTTAGCAAAAACATCCCAAACATCCATTACATTCATAGGGCTTTCTATAAAAAAAATTGAGATTGGAATTCCCTGATCCACTAATTTAGTTACTTTATCAAAGAGAACAATAAGGTTTTTAACAAACCCATGCTGGCTTCTAGTAATCACCTTGTTCATTCCTAGGTGCTCACAAATTCGCTGCTTCATTATCTTTTCTAGGATTTTCCAAGGTATTGATGTCAAATTGATTGGTCCACTTTTTCTCCTTTTTGAAAATTGGAACCACATAAGGCAGGGGTGTCAAACTCGATTTCATCGGGGTTGTGTTTGATCTTGGTGGGCCAGGGTGACCATGACCAGGATAGGCATGGCCAGCTCAAAATCACTTGGGTCGGGGGCGCTGAGCGCTCTGCCAGCAAAAACAGGCTCCTGAGTTCCGTTTTCAGCTGCGATGGCTTCTTGCAGCCCTCTGCCAGAGAAAACGGATCTTGAGAGGGCAGCCAGTGGCCATTGGGAGCTCCATTTTCAGCTGCAACGACCTCCTGCAATGCTCTGTTTTCACTGGCAGAGGCACCGCAGGCCAGTCCTTTGCTGTTTATCAGGGCAGCACCGCGGGCCAAATCTAAGCACTCCATGGGCCGGATTTGGCACCCGGGCCTTGTGTTTCACACCCCTGACATAAGGTCTTTTCTAATCCTCTGGCACTTCCCCCATGCCACAAGAGTTTTGAAAGATTATGTTCAGTGGTTCTGAGATCACATCTGCCAGCTCCTTCACAACCTTGGAGTACAAATACAGAGAGATCCAATCTGGAACTAAGGAGACATTTCCTGACAGTGAGAACAATTAGTCAATGGAACAGCTTGCCTCCTAGAGTTGTGATTGGTTCTTCACTTGAGGTTTTTAAGAAAAGACTGGACAACCATTTGTGCGGGATAGTATAAGATCTCCTGCCTTGGACAGGGGATTGGACTAGAAGACGTCCAATGTCCCTTCTTGCCCTATTATTCTATATATCTATGAATCTTGTTTTATCTGTTTCATAAAAATAATGTGTTTAAAAACTATAGATAAATAGTTTTATCACGATCAGTTTCCACTTACCAATTATACAATAACATTCCAAATCCAAAACAAAGAAGATAATCCTTAACCTTGGAAAGAACTGAGACAAGATCAGCCAGAATAGTTCGAACATTTGTTCTAAAATACTGGATGATCCTGCTTTGCAGGTGTCTCCCTCCTAGATGGGCAATATTCAATGTATATTCTTGATTTTTGTAGCCCTTTTACCTTATGATTTAAAACCAAGCCTAATAATGAAGGGCAAAATGCCACTATTAAATACATTCATCAGTGATACCATCTTTCAACATCAAATCTTTACATCTAGCTATTACTTTCAGTATATTATATAAAAATATGTATAATAATATCCCCCCTTGATCTTGTTTCTACTTCTATTCAAGCTCTCAAAAAAGCCAATCTTATATTAAACAGCATTCCCTTTCTAACCACCATCTCTTGTGTTCCAATTCTCATTCGGGTTTTTTTACTTGCCTCCCAAACTCCTCCCTGGGGTCTTTGTCTACATCTTTCCTATTTAGCCCAAATATTTCTTCCATCTCTACTATCTCTTGCTGCTGTACCTCCGAGGGTTCTGCCCAAGCCCCTATCTTCTCTTCAAAACTATATTTCTTTTTATCCAATCCCATTTTTTGATCTCTTAATATATATTGTCCCGTATATGATTCATGTCTTTATTGTCTTCTCCTTCTTCTCTTGTTTTATTCGTTGATTTATCTGTTCTGTCTTTTCCTTTGATCTTTCTATTATCTCCTCTATTTCCTGTGTTTTATTATGTTTATTCATTGTCCATTGTTGAACATTTTCTGATTTCCCCACAATGTCATGCATTAAGTCTTTTATTTCCCTGTGGTTATTTATCAAAATATCATAAGCACTTTGAAGCATCAACACATAAGTACTTTGAAGCATCAACACAATATCTTACCCCAGCCTATTAAGATAAAACCCCATAGGTACTTGGTTTCCGAAAAGAAAGCCACAAATATTAAGCTGTGTAGATAAAGACCTTCGACCAAGATCCAATAGTAATTTGTTGCCAAGAAGTAAATAAACATCACCACAGTAATCTTGCACCACACCTATTGATCAAAAACAAAAAATATCCAGCAGCTATATTGGGGAAAATAATTGAATGTAACAGTATGCTAAATAAATATAATGAGGCATTAAAACTAAGGCTACTTATCATACTTTTCAACTTTTTTTTGTTTTCTGAGACATACCGGTACTTAACATTTGTGACAATATGATGTTTTTCAATAGGAAAAACATCCCCATTCAGTTACTGCCAAATATTTAAATGCTGACTGTCTTATATTAACATTTTTTCGATACCAATGTTGCTTGTCTGAGATAGTTCACTGGGATACACTGCAGCAATTAATTAATTAATCCCATTAATCCCAGATAGCCAAAAAAAGTGGGAAATACAGCTCAAAATATTTGGAAGGCAAATATTGTCTGTATATCTGTTTGTCTATCTGTCTCTATCTCTGTCTGTCTATCATCTATCTGATTCAGCGATGTGTTCTCCTATTGAGAAGTTGAATTTCACAAAGGCAGACATAAGCAGACAAAACTCATTCATCAATAATGATCTGGGGCAGGGGAAATGTGGCCAATGTGAAGTAGATGTCTACATAGCCCAACACAAGCACTGAACTCCTTAATGATTTATAGCATGACAGCCCAATCAAGAAAAGCAGACCTTATAGTCTGGCTTCTGAGCCATGTAAATTCAAACAACTACCCTGTATTGGATATATCCATTTCATGAAATTGGTCTTCTTCTATTCTATTGCCAAAAAGTGTTGCCAACAGAAATATGAGTATACGGGATAGAATTAAAAAACAAAAGACGGTTAATGTTAGAGGGCCACGATTTACATCTAGGATGGCACACATTTTTGTGGTATGGAAAACAAGCAGCATACAAATACTTTCAAAGACATTTTATAAGACAGGCCCTATTGGAGATATGGAATAAATTTAAACAGCAGAACTACATGAAAGTTCTGATTTGGTTATCTACATTAGAAGTGTTAGTACACCCAAATCTTATCAATCAAGAAAAACAGGTTATCTATAAGGATTTAATAAATGAAGAAGGGGAATTGAAATCGAGGCAAGAACTAAAAGAACAATGGGTAGAATTGGAGTGGTACTCATATTTGCAAATCCAATCACGATATATGAAAGACATGAAAGAATGGGGGATTAATAGGGAGTTAATGACAATAGATAAGATCCTTCTGGGGACAAATGACAAATTAGTAAAGAAAATGTATAGATTCTTATTGGATTACAAGATGGAGGAAGAACAGGTTAAGGAAACAATGGTGGCATGGGCAATAAATTTTGGATACAAAAATGGCAAGAATTATAGGAAAGAAATAGGAAAATAATATTGGCTATACCGTACAAAGAGAACTTATATAAAATGTTGATTTTGCCAGTGAGATTGGCAAAAATGTTCAGAAATTTATCACCCAAATGTTGGAAATGTAACCATGAATCAGGCACATATTATCATTTGTGGTGGTCATGTAGGAAAGCAAAAGGATATTGGCAAAAAATTCAAATATGGTGGCAGAGTTTGTCACTGCGTTCATTTTGATTTGCCAGGACAGATACATTATTCTGACATGCATCATTGTCATGGCATCATTACATTGCATCCTGACTTTTATTCTGAAGCTTTTTCTAGTGTACACATTATCTCGTGCTTATGAGTTTTTCTGTGCATGTTCTAAACTGTTGTACCTCCCCCTTTTACTTCTCTTTTTGTACTTTGATGAGTCCGGTCGAACTTTTCTTTGATCTGGTAAGATGTAGCAATTAAGGTTTTGTTTAAGTTGTTATTAGAAGTTTTACTACGGGTTTATTTTACCACCATGAGAAACAAGATTTATCACCTCTAATTAAGGTTCAGAGGAGCAGAGTTAAAATTCCTCTGCCTACATAAATTATTTTATCTGACATGGTAGCAGATTCGGTTCCGTTTTTCTTGGCAGAGTTTTTTCAACTTAATTAGGCTGTGATTTATAGCCAAGCTAAAGGATGTCTAATGAAGAGAAATCAGATACAAGAGACACCACATCTCCTGATCTCTCTTCTTTGCCTAAAGAGGCAGTTTTAAAATTGTTGGAGCAGATTAATGAAAGGCTGGCTGTCGAACAAAATAAAGGAGATAATGAGCGAAAGTTAATGTCTGAAGAAAAAATAATTGCTGATATTGGCTGTGAAGATTTGGCCATGCAGCCAATGCTTGTGAGTGACCCGGCTGGGGCTGTGGGAAGCATGGACATTCCCTCACTCCCTTCTGACACTAGATTAATCCCTGAAGACAAATGTTTAGAGGCCGCTGCATTTTTAGATTATGAAAAATGGTGCAAAGCCAAAACCTAGATGCCACGTGGAGCGGCATGTTTTTCAAAAAAGGGAGGAAACAAAAAGAGCCATTATTCTCATGAGAGATCTATGAGTGATAAAATCATAAAAGAGTATGATGAGCAGCTTCACTTAATGGAACTCACATTGGCTGCAACAAAAGAATATATTTCTCATTTTAAAAGAGAGGGGCTTGGTCCTTCAGACATGTTGTCTTCTTCCCAGAAAGCATCAGCAATAAGTCAGGCTGTGATGTCATTTCCTGCAAGTCAAAAGGAAGTTGTAAGGGAAGAAATGTTTTCTGAAATGCCCAGAAGCAATGTTGCAGCACTATCTGCTGGCGAACATGAATTATTACAAATGGAAAGGCATTTAAAAGAGTTTTAAAAAGATTTTTCATGCATGTCTTTAAATGTGTCCAGTTTGCAAGCGGAAACATCACAAGAGTATCAACTGGCTCCATTAGAAGCATCATTTGGCAATGTTGATGATTTTTTTGACCGGATTCCTGATGTCGATGTACAGCAACAACAAATGCCAGTTCTTCAAGGCCAAGGTCCTATGGCAGCTCATCCATGTATGGCAGTGCAAAGGCCTCAGCTTTCGCCATTTCAGCTACAGCAGCCACAGCAGCAACAGCCACAGCCAAAGATTCAACAACCTCAGCGGCAGCCACAGCCAGTTCCAAGAGATCAGCCAGCTCCAAGGGCCTATATCCCATAACAAACACTTCCCACTGTTCCTCTGACAGGTGAGTACAGATTGAAGTGTTTGGGAGAAAATTACAAAGCATGGGTCATTGAGATTGGAACTATACTTCGCAGAGAAGGTACACATGGCATGGTGTTTAATCCTCCTGCCAGCCATGGACTCCTGAAATAAGAGACTTAGACACTAAAGCATGCACTACCCTACTTCTTTCCATGGATATTGAACTAAAAGCTATTTTTCCACCTGATACCACAGCTCAAAAACTTTGGGCGCAATTAGAAACGTGTTACTGGCCTGTTTCAATTGAATCTACATGTTTACTTTTGTCTGAGTTCCACGGTTGGAAATTAAAACATGGTGAACCTATTGGAGAGCATTTAACTGACATGAAAAAGGATGAGAAAAGAGTTGAGTGAGAGAGACTATCATATTGATGATTTTCAAATGATCAGTGTTGTTATTAACTTATTAAATTATGAATGGAAAGATGCTATTTCAAAGATAAATCAGTTGCCCATTGCTCAATGCACAGTGGATCATGTGTGCAGACTTCTAACTGAAGAAGAAACAGTTATGCTGGCCACACCACATTTGAGGGGACCATTTGTGTCAAGATGGTGCATTTATCTACACCCCTTATAGACCTCTTAGGAATGGGGTGAGATTGACTGTAGACAGTCTAAGGTTAAAATTTTTGGGGTTTGGGAAGGAAACCACAGTGTCAGGTATTGCATTCCAGGCATTGATTACTCTATTGCTGAAGTCGTATTTTCTGCAGTTGAGTTTTGAGCGGTTTACATTGAGTTTGAATCTATTATGTGCTCGTGTCTTGTTGTGGTTGAATCTGAAGTATTCATTGACAGGTAGGACATTGTGGCATTTGATTTTATGAACTACATTTAGATCAGATCGAAGGCGACATAGCTCTAAGTTTTCTAAGCCCAAAACTTCAAGTCTGGTAGAATAAGGTATTCTGTTGCGAGTATGCGAGTAGAGGAGTGGAGGACTCTTCTTGTGAAAAATTTCTGGACTCTCTCAATTGTATTAATGTCTGATATGCAATGCGGGTTCCAGGCAGGTGAGCTGTGTTCGAGGATTGGTCTGGCACATATTTTGTATACTCTGGTTAGCAATGTAATATTGCCAGAGAAGAAGCTACGCAAGATTAGTTTAACAACTCTTAGTGCCTTTTTGGCAATGTTGTTACAATGGGCTCTGGCACTTAGGTCATTAGGTATGAGTACTCCAAGGTCCTTAACAGAGTGAGGGTCGTCCACAAGGTCATGACCTCCAAGTTTATATTTTGTGTTCAGATTCTTTTTGCCAATGTGTAAGACAGAGCATTTGTTGGCTGAGATTTGAAGTTGCCAGTTATCAGATCATTGAGATACATGGTCAAGGTCTTTTTGAAGGGTAGAAGTATTGTCGGTGGTGTTGAATAGTTTAACATGATCAGCAAAGAGAACGCAGTTGCTTATAATATGATCGCAAAGGTCGTTTATGTAAAGAATGAATAGATTGAATATGTTCTTTGAAGAAGTAATTAAATTAACACTGCACGCTTTGTCAAGTTGTCCCTTATACCTAGCATGGTATCCAAATATCACCCCCTCTTTGCTGATTATTTGGCCTGTTCCACAGAAGAGAACATACAGTTTATTTTAGAAGACATTGCTGGAGAAAAGTCATGTTAATCTATAATGGTGAAAAAACAAAAACAACCCAGGAATCTGGTAGCACTTTTTCCAATTGACAAATTTTATTAAAAGGCATAGGCTTTTTATTAAAAGCAGAAATTGCAGCTCATAAAAGCCTATGCCTTTTAATGAAATTGATTAGTTGGAAAAGGTGCTATCAGATTTCTGATTTCTTTTAGCAGATAACTGCTTAGAAATCTTTAAAGACATTTGGTTCAGTTTTGATGGCCACTTATTTATTAGATTTTTGTCCTGCCTTTATTACTGTTCTGTCCTCACTACACTACACATAACCCCACCTATCCTCCAATAAAACAGATGGTGTACATAGATCTGAATGCTTTATTGAAAGAACAGGATATGGTGAAACTGGGGAAAATAGGAATACATACAATGAGAACCAAATACAAGATAAACAGTATTAAGTTACTGCTGAACATAACTGTTAATAAATACAAGCAATTTAAATCTCACCAGCGATTCTCTGTGTGGGATGTGGGTTTGTCCTTGGATGATCGTGTGCTTCTGCCTTCTCCAAATGCTAAAGGGAATAGAATCTGGTTTCCCAGCATGCACTTGGTTTGAAAGTGCAGGCTGATGGGTAAAATGGGTTGCGTCAGCTTCAAAAAACAATATACTTGGGGCATATTTGTCTCTCCGGCCACTAGAAGGGGCTAGAGGGCAACAACAGTATATAAAGTTATATAAATAATAAATAATTCAAAATTGGAAAGACAATCTTTCTTCCTCCTCTTTCCCTCC
>JANHGD010009730.1:424697-436499 GCA_027560375.1 Imantodes cenchoa
ATCAGGCTGTGCTAAAGCTGACCACACTGTTTGCTCTTTGCTGCAAGGAGGCAAATTGATGGGAGGCAGACACTGGTGGGTGGGCGGGGCTTTGGCAACATTTGCTGTATAAAACTCAGACATTTCTGCCCACTTTTAGGTGCAGGGGGAAGTGCATCTTATACTCTGAAGAATATGGTATTTGTTATTAAGCACAGATGTAATAGCATTTAAGTTAGAATAGCTGAGTAGTAAATTGCAAGTTTGGCTAATGATTAAAATAGTTCGAGCCCTTTTTAAAAATAGTATTGGAGTTACCAGTTTCACTATAGCAAGCCATTCAAGGAGTTATCTTCTTTCCCACAGCATCAGGCCACAGCAATAGAAATTGTTTCCAAATAAATATGGTACATTATAACAGGTTTTGTGTAGAAGAACGTTTGATCAAAACTGGTACTTTTTGTTTTGCAGTACAGAGCTACAGATTTTGTGGTTCCTGGCCCTGGAAAAGTAGAGATGACATACACACCAGCAAATGGAGGCAAACCTGTAACTTACTTGGTCCATAATTTTGAAAGTAGGTATTTTGAATAGTGTTGATCAAAAATGGTTGTGGAAAATTGGTGAAGACTATAAGAAATGACAGTAAACTAATCAGTTACCTTCCTGTAAACTTTTGTATGAATTAGATAATTGGCACTTGAGGGTCAAACTACTAAATAATGGAGGAAGTGGGGTCCATAATCGAGATTAGCAACTGTAATCAATGATATCTAAGCCTCTATGAAGTACTATTTGGCCAATTTTCTAGGTGCTAATCTGAAAATGTAAATGAAGAGGGATCAATAATATGTATTTGGAACTGACCACCAGTCTGCTGGGTGGATGCGAAAACTCATTGTTGCCTTCTCATAAAATTGGGGTTTTGGTGATTAGCATAAAAAACGTGCAGAAAGTAATTTTCCTGGATTTTTTAGATTCTGTTATAACTATTGTGTCTCTCATCCTTTTCACTACCCCCACCTCTTTTTTTCAGTGGAAAAAAAACAGTTGAAAATTAGAGTGATCCAATATTGCTTTGATGTTGTACAAATAGCTATAAAGCTGACTTCAGTGATTGTGAAACCTGTTGGAACAGTGGTTGTGAAACCTCATGCATCTAAATCTGCCTTACTTTATTGAAGTCATGGAGGGCACAAATAGTTTCTTCATAATGAAGTTCCTTTGAAATGCTAAAATAATCTCTGAAGTGAGAGAAGTATATTTCTGTAGAAGCAGGTCATAAAATGGAGCAGTGGGTGAGGCATTATAGGAAGAATTACAAAGGTAACCTTGAGATCCCTTATTTTTGGACCATTTAAAATATTGGTCTCACATTCTACATAGTGTATATCTTATGCATGGAGTCTTAATAAAAGTTATGCATTTTAGGAAGATAACCTGGATAACAAAGATTACTTTTGTGATATGCAAGGAATTTCTATGTCTCCCAGTTCTGAATCCCGTCTCTGAATTACAGAATTGGCCAGTGTTGGGCCAATAGATAACATAATACTGACTCATTTGGTTGAGTATTGTACTTAGGAGAACACTTTTAACATTACAAGGGTGATATACCGTATTTTTCAGACTATAGGACGCGTCGGTGTATAAGACGCATCGAGATTTCAAAAAGGTTAAGCAAGAAAAAAAGTTTTTGTCCTCCCCAGCCACCCAAACCCTCTGTGTGCCCCATTTTTTGCAAAAATGGGCCCGTATTTTGCCTGGTTTTTTTCACAAAAGGGTGGGCAGAGGGTCTGGGAGGTCTGCAGAGAGCTCCTGGGGGCTGGGAGAAGGCAAAAATTTCCTCGTTTTGGCAAAAAATGCTCCGTTTTTCGCCTGTCTTTTAACAAAAATGGGGGTGTTTTTGCCTTCCCCCAGCCCCCAGGAGCTCTTTGTAGGCTTCCCAAAGCCTCTGCCCACCCCATTTTTGCAAATGGGGGCAGGGCTTCAGGAGGCCAAAAAAATTGCTGTATTTGGTATATAAGACACACCGACATTTCCACCTCTTTTCGGGGGGGGAAAGGTGCATCTTATACTCCGAAAAATATGGTATGTATTGTAATAATAGTAACCTGAAAAATCTTTCTTGAAGACAGTTTGAAGGCTTACACTCACCTACCCATAACATTGTGTCCAAATTCCTTATTTTTATTTATGATGACCAAGAGTATTTTAGGTTGATACTACAGATTCTCTCTGGGAAATAATATAATTGCTTTGTTGCTTTCCGGTCTTTATGTAAATAAGACACTTCATTTATATAAGCTGTGAGCCAAATTCCTTTCATCTTTCCTGTATATTTTTTCCTTTAATCATCAGTATATGATTGTATTAACTGGTAGACATACAATGTTTCTTATCTGTGCAACTTAATAAAATATGCATTAAGAAATAAGAACAACTGATGGCTATGGCACAGCCAATAAAATTGCTCTAGTATGCATACTGCTTTACAGTGGAGCCATGAATAAACAGTTGTATGCTGTGTGCCAACTTGTACTAAGTGACAAGTACAGGCTGGTGCGTGACTGAAAAAACTCCAGGCATACTTTATCTTTGTATTTCATTCCTAGCTAATGTAATTACGCACTTCTCAACTTGGCAATTAGAGGCCATAATTTTAACAGCTTCCAGGTAGTAATTCCTAAGTTTCTAACAGTATTCCTGTAAAACAGACCAGTGTTACTCCCAATTGTTACCTTTTGATTATATTGCTATAGCAATGTTCATTTCTGGGCTTTACCTTCGGATTTTGTTACTTTTATGAACATTTGGGAGAGTTTTTTCTTTGTAGATGTTACTAATTAATTTCATTTCATTGCAATTTTATTAGACTATAATTAGAATAAAAACTAATACAAACTGAAAAAAATAAAAAAATGCAGAAAAGAAAGAAAAGGGGGAAATCGAGAAATAGAAAAGAAAAAATGCAGAAACTTCTTATCTTCATCACAAGAAGTACAAGTAGTTCTCCACACAACCACAATTGAGATCAGAATATTTATCCCTAAGTGATACAGTCACTAAGAGAGTTATGTGACTGGATCTGATTTTATGAACATTTTACCATAGTTGTTAAGCAAATCATGTGGTCATTAAGCAAAATCAGCTTCCCCAATTTGCTTGTTGGAAGCATCTGACATTGCAAATAGCAATGATGACTAGAAGATGCTGCAACCTTTGTAATGCCAGTAGCATTATGAATAAGTCCAGTTTAGGTTTATCACACTAGATAGGGATTGGTTTATAAATACAGTAAGCCTTTTTTAGACATTCCTGACTTAATGTATGATCTGTTCTGCATTTTGGAAACCGGTTTTTGCTCAGCCTGGGCCTGCCTTTCTTCATAATATTTGTTCTAATTCTGCTCAGTAGTGGCATGTTCCTTTTGAGAGTTCAAATGACCAAAACTAATGTGGCTTCAGATGTATTTCATAATTTGCTACAGATTTATAGAGGAAATGAGGGGCCTGATGTTTCTTGGCTGCAAACTTTAGCCAATTAAAAAGATTTCACATGACACGCAAGTGAATTCTAATTTTCTGCACTTTTATTCTGACTTGGAATCGTGAATATGAAGGGAGGCGCAGTTGCAGTGGCTTAATCTGGAGATGGTCTGTTCCAGTGGTTTGAACCCTAGCACTGTGTGTCAGGGTGAGCTTGTCACTCACCTCAGTTTCTGTCCACCTAACAGTTTGAAAAAATGTTCTATAAAGTAGATAAATAGGTACCACTTTTGGTAGGAGACGAGTTGGTGCTCCTTACAGGCAGTCAGATTCCTGCCAGTTCTGAACTTTCCCAGTTGCAGTACCCAGTTATGAGGTGGTTCTGGGAAGGGAAGGGGGCCTTGGATAATGCTGCATGAAGAGCCACTCCTCTTTCTTTCTGGTGCAAAGCCAATTCGGCCTCCTACGACGCACCTTGTGAAGCATGCAAGCACGTCCTACAACAGAGCTGGTAAATTGACAGCCAAACTGTTCTGCAATAGCACTGTGGTTTCCTGGCTAATGTAACAATACATACAGTAATAATAATGGATATGAACATCAGTGAGCAACTTGGTATTACATGTAGTAAAGAGACTTGTTGCCTCTGTTTGGAGCCTTATGGCTACGTGACAAAAAGAAATTTTCATCTATGATAGCTAATGTACAGTAGAGTAGTGACATGAATTGATTATCATTCAACCCTTGAAAATACTGTTCATATGAAAGAAAAAAGTCTGAACCCTTGTGCAGTTATGAAGCAAAAGTTTGGTTACATGCTCTCTTCACTTCATACTTCTCTTTTTTTGGTGATACAGGCTGTGGAGGTGTGGCTCTGGGGATGTATAACCTTGACCAATCCATCAAGGACTTTGCCCACAGTTCTTTCCAGATGGCATTGTCAAAAGCCTGGCCCCTCTACATGAGCACAAAAAATACCATTTTGAAAAAATACGATGGGCGTTTTAAGGATATCTTTCAGGAAATCTACGACAAGTAATAATACCTTATTACATATTTTCACTTATAGGGCTACCTTTTAGAAAAATTACTAATTTTTGTAAGCTTTCATAATGGGAGTATTAATTCTGGACTCTGAAACTCTATTCTCAGAAGCTTTGTTTTATGAATTCTTCAAAATTAAATGCAAAAGATACTGAACCAATTGTGCATATTAAACTATGAACAGAAGGGGATTACAAATATAAAATGAAGAAAACTGTTTTTGGGGATTGCTCATAAGCCAACTTTTTTTTAAATCCTCTGCACAAGTAACAAATGCACATAAAAATATAATTTCTTTGCATTCCTCTATATGGCAATTCCTTTATTCCAAGCATCCCCTTTTCCTCCAGAAAGCTGGTTGTGCTTGATGTTAATTTGCAAATCAGGAAGTTTTCTAGAACCCTATTTCTACCTGTGCTCAGTGACAATAATGAATGAATGTTCACATTAATGTTTATGTGCTCTAAATTAAGCAATTTAAATTATTGTTGAATTAGGAAAATTGACAGCAAAGTTGCAGTATATTTGCTGTGCATTGAGTGGTTCACAAAGTTTGTGAATGAAACTAAATTGTTTCCCAATCAGTTCTAAATTGCTTAAAACAGCTCTCACTATATTGAAAAAAAAGTTGTTTGCTCAGATAAAATGCCCATCTCCCAGATGACATTAAATACAGAAAGAAAATATTGTAGTGAAAGAATTTAAAGTTCCTCTCTTACTTTCTTTTTATGGACTTTCGAAAGCATGAGATATGCCAGACCTGTGACAAACACAGATAACATTTTTCTTTCCCCTCCAGAGAGTACAAGTCAAAGTTTGAGGCCAAAAACATCTGGTATGAGCATCGACTGATTGATGATATGGTGGCTCAAGCCCTAAAGTCTGAGGGAGGATTTATCTGGGCATGCAAGAACTATGATGGTGATGTGCAGTCTGACTCAGTTGCCCAAGGTATGTTTAATGCCTCTAATGTGTTGATTTTGGTAACACGGTCACTGGCCAGATGTATAGCTTTGCATAGAATAATTACAAATATAAACAGAATCACCTTGCTAAGTTTTAATTCTGTCCTATAAGTCAGCTCAATGCACTATTTCAGCAAAGGCCAACCAAATGCCTAAGTCTAAAGCTAGATAGGAAGGCAATAGCTGCTTTTCTTCTCTCCTCCTGCCCTCCCAATTCATGCAAGCCCTAAAAATCATAGGGCCTGGTTATTAAGCGATTTTCTGATACTTTCTGGCGATTCTGGAAGATCTGGTAGAGTTCATTTGCTCCTGATGCCGTCAGTGAAACAGTACACCTAGTACCCAGAAGGTTGGGACTTCTCTGCTCCTTTTCTATTGTAGTACTTTCCTTCTGGAATAACATGCCTTGAGGATTCAGTGGCATCTATCTTGCCAGTCTTTAAAAGAGTGTATAAAAAGTAAAAATACTTTTTAATGTATTGATTCATTCAATTTAGGTATTATTCAACTCCGGATTGACACTCAAAATAGTAAACAATATATAAGTAACATTCAACATAAAACATTACACCAACGGCCAATCTAGTTAATATATAGAACAGGAATCATATATTCAGCAAGGGCCACAACCATCCCGGTCCAAAATCTAGAAGATCCAGGCTTTTAAGGCCCTCTAGAATGCCATCAAGTTAGAATCTACCTGAATTTTAGGGGGACCCTCATTCCAGAGGGCAGGCTCTTTCTCTAGGCCTTGGGTGAAGGTCATGGGAGGGTGGGCTCTCTAGATGGTACCAGAGTTATTGAAACTGGATGGCCTAGAAATTTGAAATATTAAGAATAAATATGCTACTTTCAATTTTTGTAAATGTTGCTACCATCTTGCATTTGAAGATTCGATGGACTCTAGGGATTCTTTTACATTAGAACATTTAGTCCCCATATTTCTTTGAAGTCTTAACGTTTTAAATACATATTAAGTATAGGTTAAAATACTCCTGAATAAACAAGTTCTTATTAAAGAATTTAAGAGAATGTAACTGTTGCATGTGTACATTTCAGAAGTACAATATTGACAATAGATGAGAATTAATGCTTTTTAGACTCCAGATTATATTCCAAAGAATATGACATTTTAAGTTAACTTAATAACATAAACTACGGTAATATAATTTATTTCTAGGCATTTTAATATTTCCCTTTATGGCTTTCAAATAGGCTTTGGGACCTATCAGAGATTTGGAGAGAACCTATGTCCTGAATCTGTTTTTCATTTTTAAATTACATGAAATGTAGACTCCTTCAATCCAAAGTTCACTCCTGATGTCAACATGGGTATGCCCATGTAGTGTTCTTAAAGATAGCCATTGTCATCATCTAGAATGTTTTTTTCAGCTTCCTTATCTAACCTATAACATTAAAATTTGTATCCAAGGAACAATCAGGCTCTCTGTTGTTTATCTTTCTCAAGATCAGCTAGGTTCGACAAGGTAGTGCCACCTTCTGGGAATTTAAATTACATAGAAAGGCAAATAAATTATAAGCACTAGCAAACAGCTGATGTAGATTATCATCATCCCACCTAGGCAATGATGCTGAACTGCAGTATGCTCCAGAGCTTCAACTATCTTACTTCAAATTTGTAAAAGAAATATGCAAGGTAATACTGTACTTATAGGTGCTCTCGCTAACAGTATAATTCCAAATACAGGTAGTCCTCAACATACAATCACAATTGAGCCCAACATTTCTGTTGCTAGGAGAGACAGTTAAGTGAATTTCTTAAGTGAATTTTGCCCCATTTTACAACCTTTCTTGTCAAGGCCATTAAATGAATGGCTGTGATTCATTGTTAAGTTAATAGCATGGTTGTTAAGTGAATCTGTCTTCCCCATTGACTTTGCTTGTCAGAAGGTTGCAAAGTTGATCACATGACCCCAGGATATTGGAACTGTCATGAGTCAGTTGCCTAGCATTTCAATTTTGATCACATGATCATGTTGCAACAGTTTAAGTGTGAAAAATTGTCGTAAGTCCCTTTTTTCAATCTGTTATAACTTTGGATAGTCACTAAATGAACTGTTGTAAGTTGACGAATACCTGTATGTCACTGTTAGTTAAGGAGCTAACCTTGTTTGAAAAGGGGAAAGAATGGCAGTATGTAGCTCATGTTAGAGTGCATTGTTACAAAACTACTGGGCAACCATAAGATTTTCTTAATGTTGGCCATTAAAACTATACAATTAACATATTCAGGAAGTTTACAGAAGTCTTTACAGAAGTAGCTTTGTATATAATTTATTAGGCAGCTTCAGCTCATAATTATAGTTTTATAATTGTTATTTTTTGAGAGTAATATAACTGCTGAAAATTCAGAATTTGGTCTACATCACCTTTTCCCTAATACTGCTGATGTTCCTTTGGATTTGTTAATGTCTGAAGCCTGGTTTATATGCTACATCTTCCGAGTTACTGCTTTCCAGTTTATTTGAAAGCTTAGATGTCCCTGCGAGCTGACAATCTCTGCCAGGAAACTGTACAAATAGACTTTGATGTGAACATGACACATTTTATGTAGGAGAATTCCTGTTCTTAGAGGAAGTCTTGTTTTGGGGGAGGGGGTATCTGGATAAAGTTAGGACAAAAAAACCAGCAGCTGCAAAATCAAGCTGTATAAAAATCTAGCAATATAATCATCTGATTTCTCCCTCTCCGCCAATTATAACTTTCCCTTGGCTTTTCACTTAACTTTTCAACTGCCAATGCAAGTGTAGCCTGATATTAAATTGCTTTCCTGTATGTAATATTAAGTTTTCTTGCATTAAACATATTACGTCCTTGTAAAAAAAATTGCCGCCCTGAGTCCCTTGGGATAGGGCGGCCTATAAATCCCAATAAATAAATAAATACCGTAAGTAAATAAGTAAATAAGTAAACTTAAGACTACTTGCTTTTGGGGGGGTGGGGGTTAACACATAATTATTGTGTGACAATAAATTTGCTTACTTCTTACTGCAAAGGTATTTTTCTACCTATAAAATTTATATGTGAAATCCAAAAGCACACATCAAATTTCTGTTTGAATCAAATCAGGTTTAGTGTAACAAACCTTTTTTATCCTTGAACTGGAAAATTGTAAATCTAAATCAGCCTTTACTAAAACTGAATGCAAAATAAAAAAGATTAATGGTATTTTAAAAATCCTTAAACAAGAATGAAATTGTTAAAACATTCACTTTCCATTTGATAGCAAGAACAGTTAGCAGTAATGCCAGATAATCACACACACCCCCCAAATTGGTAATCTTTCTAGCATTTTAGATAAAAATAAGTAGTCAGGTTAGTTGGGTTTCCTTTACCTGCTTCTTAAAGCTGCTGGGCTCAAGAGTTGCCAAAGCACACTTATTGCCTAGTTCATTCTCCTGTCTAGGTTATGGATCTTTGGGGATGATGACAAGTGTCCTGATATGCCCAGATGGCAAAACTGTTGAGGCTGAAGCTGCTCATGGCACAGTGACTCGTCACTATCGCCTGCATCAGAAAGGCCAAGAGACCTCCACTAATCCCATAGGTAAGTGGGTTCCACCATTCCCAGCCTAACCTAGATAGTGTCTTAAATGTCACAGCATAGCTCCAATGAACCCTTGAAATCATAACGGTCTATTAGCAAAAACACTGACTCAAAATTAATCCTGTGGGCCTATCAGATTACATTAAAATATGGATGTAGGCAATATAGTTGTCTATTTGAACAGTATTGTTAATTGAGTTCTTTTTTCCTATCTTCCTAGCATCCATCTTTGCCTGGACCAGAGGTCTAGCTCATAGAGCAAAATTAGATAACAACAAAGACCTCCAGAATTTTGCTTCAGCCTTGGAGGATGTCTGTGTAGAGACTATCGAAGCTGGTTTCATGACAAAAGATTTGTCTGCTTGCATTAAAGGGCTGCCTAAGTAAGTGATCTGTTTCAGAGAAATACCAGAATATTTAAAATGTTCTAAAACGTATTTTCTTATTTAATGAATGTATAGGCCATCCATCTCACATAAAGAACTCTGGGTGGCTAAAATGTCCTATCTGCTTAATTGTCTAATAATAACAATCAAATCAAAAATCATTTTAAAAACTAGAGACAGAACTACATTATAAAATCTAATGATTGCAAAGCTTTTTCAAGATATGTTGCAGCCAATGTCTATTCTATATTTTAAGAAAGATTTAAGTCTATATGAGCTGCTAGTGTAACTAGCGTTTGAAAAATGACCTATTTATATGGTTTAGCTACAAGTAGTCAAGAAATTCTTCAAACTGCTAAGTATGGGTTTTTTAGTTTTACCCACAAAAAAAACCAGACAAACTAAGTTATATCTAACACAGTTTTTTGAAAATGTAAGACACATGTACCCATTGGTTACAGGTTGTCCTCAACTTACAACAATTGAGCCCAAAATTTCTGTTGCTAAGTAAGACAGTTAAATGAGTTTTGATCCATTTCACAACCTTTCTTGGTACAGTTAACTGAATTTCTGTTAAGTTAGTTAACATGGCTGTTAAGTGAATCTGACTTCCTCATTGACTTTGCTTGTCAGGTCACAAAAGGTGATCACATAACCCTAGAAAAACCATCATAAATATGAGTCAGTTGCCAAATATCTGAATTTTGATCACATGATCATGGAGATGTTACAACGTTCATGTGAAAAATGATCATATGTCACTGTTTTCAGGACCATTGTAACTTCGAACGGTCACTAAACCAATTGTTGTAAGTCAAGGTCTACCTGCATAAAAAATAGATACCTTGTTAGAGCATTCTTATACTGTTGAATTTACACTATTGTTTTGCTTTGTTTTAATCACAGTGTGAAACGCTCTGATTATTTGAACACATTTGAATTCATGGATAAACTTGCTGAAAACCTGAAGACAAAATTATCTTCTCAGCCAAGATTATAAGAGCTGGGCTTGAAGTATTTGCCCTGGAAAGACAACTGTCTCGTGGGTGGATGGATGAATGACTATTATGTATTATGTATACATATATACATAAAAGAAATAAGGGTAGCACTTCAAAAAGTAAGAAATCAACCTGAATCTTGTAATGATCAAACTCTTTCACCCTCTAGCTTTCTGTAATGTTAAGAGAGGGAAAGGCAGAGGCAGCAGTAACAGAACTGATGTTTGTCTCTACGAAAAATAGCTTTTTCCTGGTCAGGAATTAGGGGAATTAATATTTGTTTAAGGGAAATGGCTCTAAAGTCATTTTTAAGAGTTTTACTTTCTGACTCATTAGATTATATACAGAAAGCAGAAGATTCTTCTGACAAACCATTTTAATGAAATTGAAAAACATCCAGCTTGATATGGGCAATGTTATAAGTGGATTTTAATTACATGTGGTGGGGAAGAAGGGGAAATGTTTTACAGGAAGCTTTACTATGACATAGCCTTGTACACAGTACAGGCAGAAACAATCCTTGAATTTCCTTACATCTGGGAGCTGACGAAAGAGAAAGAAGAGCTGCTTTTCTGCTTGCACATGTAGCTTAAGATGGAACATTTCAAACTAACATGTCACACAATTTGGATTGGGAGTAATACTGGTTTTTAAAGCAGGAAATAAACACTAATACCTATCCTTGTGTCCTGTGGTCTGTGAACTATAACTTAAAAATCCAGCAATTTGCACATTTATTCTGCTATTTGAAAGGATATAGAATGTTCAGTTTTAAAAGGCTGGACAAGTTTTAACCCAGTGCACAACAGACTAAGATCTAGCTCTTATATAAGAGTGCAATAGTGCCATCTTGATACCCTATTTCCCCCAAAATAAGACATCCCCTGATAACAAGCCCAATCGGGCTTTTGAGTGCATGGCAGTAAGGCCAAGTGCTTATTTCAGGGTTCAAAAAAATATAAGACCGGGTCTTATTTTTGGGGAAACACGGTATGTAAGTATGAGCATCTCTTGTCCCCTAGGAAACTGGAAAAAACTGGGAAGTGCAGATTACATTTAACTTTTATATAGGGTAGGCATCACTGTTGGACCTGTGACAGAATTGAAAATCTGATGTACATTTTCAAATTAAAGTGTACACAGCCATCATCACAATACATTCATTTAAGGCAAAATACCAAGGTGGGGACCATGGTGGGAACATGGTTTCCAGTCTCCAGGATGCACAATTCAAGTTTACCTTTTTTTACTGTCCAACAGTTCCCATTCTCAACCAAGCACAGAATCGCAATCATCATCTATTTTTTTTAATGTGTGATAGAAATCATATAAGGGCAACACATTGAATTTGCTTCATTTTATCCATAAAAT
>JANHGD010009735.1:0-11085 GCA_027560375.1 Imantodes cenchoa
ACCGGTTCTCCAGAATCTGTCGGAACCTGCTGGATTTCACCCCTGGATTCAACGCAGCCTCACCCATCTTTTTTGCCTTCCTGTAGCGTGCGTATTTTATGCGAGCACTAATTTGTTTCAACCTATTTCCACATCAATTTTAGCATCTCTCTGTTCAGGAGCCGCACAAAAGCGTTATCGCCGTTTCCATGGGGGCAGCTGAAGTTTAAAATGACTCCTCATAGGCATTTCCCTAATGTATGCACATATCTATATTGTACGTTCTCCGGATGGGGCTGTTTATTTGCCATTTCCCATAATGGTCTTACTTTTTATATGCAATTTCCCCTAAAGTGCCTTTTTTTTGGAGAGGGGACCGGACTGCAACATTTGGAGGGTAGTAAAAAAACACCAAAAACACCCTCTAAATTAATCCAAGTTATACATTTGATCGTCTCCTGCTAAAAAACTTGGCAAAAGCTCCCCAGATACTCAGCACAGCATGTCTAGATAAGAATCTTTATTGCCTACCAGGATGAAGCTATTAAAATGGCTGATTGCTCTCGATCAACACGTAGGTACTGTTCCTTTTTCCTCAACTTTAATTTCAGGGTTTCTTTTTCCTGCCTTTGCTCTGATTTAACACTGGGTTGTTGGGTTTTTTTTTCTTTTTTCTTTTTTGCCTTGAACTTTCCAGCGTTGGAACTAGGTAAATGTTGGCTGTTGAAAGAACCAGAATCCCAGACCTGAGAGTCTCTGGCTCCTGGTATAAATCCCAAATGCACAAATGGTTGGATGTCTGTCTGTCTGTCTGTGTCTATCTATCTATCTATCTATCTATCTATCTATCTATCTATCCATCCATCCATCCATCCATCCATCCATCCATCATCTATCTATCTCTCACTATCTAGCTGTATCTATAATCTATTACCATTCATTATTGTTGCCTACCAAAATTCTAGTCAATTTGGACAAGCAGAAAAATAATCACTCATGTAATGTCTTTGTTTATGAGTACAGAGGGATATGAAGATTTATGAAATCAGATCTTCCCAGTGCCATACTCTAGGTCGAATCCAATGTTCTTAAAAATTGAGGAAAGTTAAGTTCCCTACTGAATTCAGTAGGTTTACTATAATTGCACCATGATGCTTCTGTAATTAGAAAATGTATATAGGCTAGCATAGCCTTAATAAAAAGTATACTAAACATGGTCCCATTAATAATTTACAGTTTCTGAAATAAACTCCTAGATTAGAATTCATATCTTAGTGGAAAATTGTTAATGCAATATAATTCATTCTATTTATATACCAGTTGGAGTATATTTAACTAGAGGTATATAGTTTGTTGAACTCGGACTAATATGTAAGCATTCTAATTCTTGGGCATTTAATTGGGAAGGGAAACACTGAAATATACCTCTCTGACATACTTGCACACCTTCATGTAATGGTTTTTCTTCTCAAAGTCCTCAATCTCTCAAAGTCTTCAATAACTATTTCATATGCAAAATTGGAGAATATTTTACTCTGGTACTTGTCACCTTTAAAAAAAATAATTTTAATAAAATACAATACTAATTTTAATTAGCGCTTGGGATATAATTTCTCATAATTATTGGCTGGTACAGAAAAGTACAGAGATATCCTTGAAGAAGGAATACAGTAAGTAAACAGTTCCTCCCTGAGATAGAGCAAGATGTGAGAAACATTACTATCTTGATTCTGTTTGGTATTAGAAGGGGTAGGACACTACTCTGTCAGACTTCAACATTCTTTTATCATATGCCAGAGCTGTGATGGCGAATCTATGGCATGCATGCCAGAGGTGGAACGCAGAGCCCTCTCTGTGGGCATGCACACCATTGCCAGCTGCTCTTCTGGGTTCAGGCGTATGCATGCATGCCAGCCAACTGGTCTTTGCGTGCACCAGAGTGCCAGAAACCCAAAGACAAGCTGGCCAGTGTGCATGCGGGCTGGCCAGCTGGTCTTAGGGTTTCCAGTGTGTGTGTGCATGCGCACATTCCAGTTTGGGCACTTGGTGCCGAAAAGGTTCACTATCACTGTGCTAGAACAATAAAGCTCCATCAACCTTTGTGCTGTCTGTTTCCTGACCTAGCCTAACTGAAAGGGCTGACAGTTCTGGCCATTAGAAAGTTCACTAGTAACTAGTAGTTTACTATTAGATGTAATGAAGTACTATTAGATTAGTAAACTGATGGGAATGTAAAAATGCTAGTTAATAGACAAAGCATTACAAATCCATGTATATGAAGAGATAGCTGGTTTATAAGTAGCATGAAGAAAAAGAAAACAGACAATGGCATCTTAGAGAATCTGTCCATTAATGACTGAGTGCTTCATATTTATAACCTGTCTAAAAACAAAACAGATTTTAGGAAATGTATTAATGAATTCTGTTATTCTCAAAGTAGATTAGGGCATGGCAGTGAATCAGATTTCAACTGAAAAAACTCTTAAATGAAAGAGATACTTACAAAATTAGAAGAGTGTGGTCTATTTTTTAAATTGGCTTAATTGACCGTCCATCCATAACGCTACATTCCATCCTCTTCTTTTGTGGACCTACATACCAATAATGGTATTATATGATTCTACAGTCTCTTTGAACTAAAATGCTAAAATCCAGTTACCCAGAAATGTGAATATGTTTCTGCAATTTTATTTTCTCTTATTTTTAAATAACTCCAGGCAATAGCATGGGACGTCATGTGGAACACAGGGAACCTGTTGTCTCCACTTCACTATAAATCTACATCAAGATTTGGGGTTACAGCTTAGAAAGCTAATAAATGATGCGTTATACCAAAAATAATTATTTTTTGTCAAATAATTTGTAGTTACTGGATCCTTTCTCTGGACGCTTCAGGTCCCTTCCCTGAAAATTTGCTATCTTGCAGACTCTACAAAGTGTGTCTTTTCCACTGCATCCCAGAGGTGGGTTTCTCCTGATTCGAACCGGTTTGCCTGAACTGGTAGCGACCTGCTGGTGATGTCACAATGACATTATGGAACTGGTTTGGTCGGTGCTGGTCCGTGGGTGCCGCCATCTTTTTTTGAATTTTTTAAAATTAATTTTTCTTCATGCATAGAAGCCGAATTTCCAGCACTGCACATGTGTTGCTGTCTTGTTTTTGGCTTAAAAAAAAAAGATTTTTGGCCACTGCGCACAAGGCACAGCCAATGAACCAGCAGTGAAGTAAGTTAGAACCCACCCCTGCTGCAGTCCCTACCTTATGGAACAAACTTCCCCTTGAGGTCCAGCTATAAAGAATGCAAAGCACACAACACAAACACACAAAAAGAGAGGGAAATGCGGTCTCTCATAAAAATATAGTAATGTTCAACCTGTGAAAACATTAAACCAGGAAGAAAGGAAGGAAGGAAGGAAGGAAGGAAGGAAGGAAGGAAGGACGGACTGAGGGCTAATAATAATAATCTGTCCCATATGTCAGGATCAATGGGAAGCGTAATCTCATACATATTATATGAAATTCCCATTCTCAAACAACATTGAACTATTGAATTCATTGTTTCAATGTAAATAGATTTATAGCTGCTCAAGGACATTTTGAAACTACTTGATAGGTGTTCCTTATAAACATAAGCATTTACTTTTCTGGCTGTGGACAGGTGTGCTTTTATTTTTCTAAAACAGTTGATGATGACTGGATGACTAGGTGCTATTTATTCATAAAAATGCTGCTGAATGATGTGCAATTGTGACTAGCTATAGTGTCTGAGATATTTTTAAATGTTTCTGATTCTCAAGGAGCAAGTCTTTAAAATAAATTCTACATGTCTCTATTTCAGAAGTTCATAGTTTGGAATCTTGAAGAACAAGTTTCAATAGCATTTTTCTCATAATATGCAGCAGCAAACTGTTGCTTTAATGAAAATTCTCAAAAGGAAAAAAAAAACCTCCAACTGCTCAGAGAATGCTATGACTAGCTAATATAAAGTTAAAAATAAATGAACAAATACTCTGTGTGTGTGTTAAGAGCCATGCTGGAATGTAGATTCTCTTTCTTCTGTTTTAACTAATTTTCTTCTAATTAAATAGATTTTCTTCTGTCTATGACTGTCACAAACAGAAGGTGCTTAAATAATTTATATTGTATGTGCTTTAGTTATTTATTCATATTTATATATGAGAAAACTGACATATGGATGATGTCTTTATTCTGATAATTAAATTCACACATTTTGAAGACTGACTATGCTAAAAGGATGATGGAAAGTCTTGTTTGCAGTCTTAGTATGTATTTCAAGTTACATATTGTCCCAGTGTTATTTATCAAACACCTGAATCTAGTAAAAGAGATAATTTTAGTTTTGATTGATCATATTTATTTCTCCATTTATTTCTCCATTTCATCTAAATTTGAAAAGTTGTGCAAGCTCCAGATCAATGTCTACATAAATATTAGAAAGCTGATGTTTATTCCAGATGAGAGTTGGACAGAAGATAAAAGAAACAGTATGTGATAATAAAATTTTCCTCAAGTTTACCATTTGGATGGAGGTCTGGTTTAGTCAACATCTACCAGTGTTGGCCATGAATTTATTCTTTTTTAATTATATATATTTAAAAATATACATCCATATTGTGTGTGAACAGAGTTGGTTCTCGGTATCATTCATATTAATCCAATTCACAGTAACAATATTAGTAATCATCACATTTATCAAGATTAAGTAATCCCCATTATATTGTTAAACATACATTAAAAATGCCTAACATCTGTAAACTTCCAACCTTTCTATCTATTATTTTTATTTATTCTATAAAAATTTATATTCTAATATTTTCCCTATCTAACTTTATTTCTGCCTCTTTCAGCTTACAATCAAGCTGCTTTAATATTTAAAGGGAAAATCTTTCTATCCATCATCTCTTCTTTTATTCAGTGCTTCAATTCTTATCCATAGTAATAGGAATGTATGACTAAGATGCATAAAGAATAAATAATGAAATCAAATAGTTGCACAATACAATAGAAGTAAGTACCTTTACATCTGACATGTTTTCAAAAAGTGCTAAACTTGTTTACATGCTTAACTGAACATCTCAAGCCAAAAGTATACTATAAAGCCTTATTCTGTTCAAAGAGGGTTTTTTCCCACTTGTAATGGATATTTTAAATCCTTTGTTAAAAGCAATAAGTACATCAAATCAAAATATGTAAAATAAGTAAAATAAATTGCTACATATAGCACAACATTTTAGGCTACTGAATAATGCATATATAATGCAATATTATTTTACAAAGTAGAACCTCTTTATGTTTACATTAGAAATGCCATTATATAAATTTTAAGTACTATTATGAAAAGTATTAGTGATCCCATCAATCTCTAAGGAAAACAAGGCAATTACTTTGGTTTTTTTAAGTGTATAAAAGGAACCTAAATGTGTTTTCACCTTTATTACACAACACATTTACAAATGGTAATTGTATTAATTTAATTTGGGTGGAATTTGCTAATTTCTACATACGTGATAGTTGATGATTTCATTAAAAATGCTGCTTATATGTAAAAATAATGCTTTCATTGAGTATTAAAAGAGTGAAATTATAATGTTTATTTTGTCATCACCCACATATTTTGGTATAAGTTTCATCATTTTGACTCATGTGCCTGTATGTATGTCAGTGCACATAAATAAATAAAATAGAACATGCATCCTCAGAGAAGGCCATTTATGCTGCTTTATTAGTACAGCATTTATACTGATAATTTATGAGTGAAAGTTTTACCATCTCCAGTGCATTCATAGAGAAACAGAAAGGGAAACAGAAAAAGACAAAAAATGTAGATTCAATCCACCTCCTTCTCCACAAGTCTTCCAAATACACAAAAGACTGGTAATAATTCTCCTTCTTTGGAACGTTAAGATCACACATCCCTTAGGTAGAGTTGCCTCATCACAGGTTTTCACCAGGCTTCCATAGCTAAACCTTTGATATAAACTTCCAGACAAATGATTCCCAGAGTGACCCATTTTTATATTAAACATAGTATGCTTAATATCAATCTACTAAAACTCTTAAAAAGCTATCTCTTTTGGAAGACTTTTTGACCCTTTCAGTAGTTCTGTCCTGTAGTTCTGTAGTTCTTTCCTCTCTTTTCTTTGCTAAAGGATATCCCTTTGAGGGGATAACAGTACCAATTTTGTCCCTGCCCCACCTCATTTTTGCATCCCGTTCTCTCTTACTCTTTAGTTAGTAAAACAACTCTTGCACAGCCTTCTGTCAGTCTCGGAGCTTCCTGAGGGGGTGGGGAGAGGGAGAGAGAGAGTCCACTGCTTTGAATCTATCTCCGCCTCCTTCCCTTTCTAGCCTTACTATTGCCAGTGTTCAGGAATGTGGCGAATTGACTTCTGGACAGGGAAGGAAAGAAGGGACAGAGGAAAGCCTCCAAGTAGGTGTACTTTGCTGCTGCTTGCCTTTTCCCGATGCTCTTCACTGGCTGTCTGGTCTTGCCCTCTGGGATTAGCCTCTCTTTTTAGATGCACAATACAAACCTCGGCGAGCTGGTTGCCAACAACAACCCCAAAATGCACGACATCCCAAGCGCCGGCGAATAGATCACCCTAGGAAAGGACGTCCTCTGTTCGTACAGGTTCTGTCGATTGTCAGGGAGCTCTCCAGGGTCCTGAAAACTCGGCAGCTTTTCCAGATACCGTAGCGATCTTATTCCGAACTCTCCGATCGTTCAGTAGCCTCCCCCTCCCCTTATGACTCGGACACGTTCTTTGGGGAGGAGGTTGTAAATACCTCGCCATACCATGGCCCACATTAAATACCTGCCTGCTGCTGTCTCAGGATTCTATCTGTGGGAAGCTGCGGTGCTGCTCAGGTAAGTCTCGATAAATATCAGCAGATATGTTTTGGCTGATGTAAATGGATAAGAAAAAAAGTGTGACAATAGAGCTGTAAAAAGGATTCTGTAATCTAATATTCTATAGACATTATTTAAGATGATGACCTGGTGCATTCTGGACAATATTATTTTGTCTTAATCTCTTATCCTAATATTTTATTCTGTTTTATAAATACTTTTTAAAATCTCAATTTATTATTTTTATAACTAATTCAAAGCACTCATTCCTTTTCCTATTTTCCCCACAACAACAGCTCTGGGAGATGAGTTGTTCTGAGAGAGTGACTGGCCCAAAATCACCCAGCTGGCTTTCATACCTGAGGCAGGACTAGAACTCAGAGTTTCTTGGTTTCTAGCCTGGTGCCTTAACAGTTAGACCAAACTGTTGGCAGTTCAAATGCTACTTGCCTCCCTTTGCCCATGATTCAGATACACTTCTGTTTCCTGCTTTAAACTCTCTTCATTCTCTTAAGCATCATTGCTTCATAGTGTGCTTGTGGGGGGGGGGGGACGCACAAATGAAGCAAGGCATAGCAAATGTTCAAAAGGACATAACTTTCATTCTCCTATTAGTGTAACAAAAAGATGAGTCTCAATCAGTATTCAAAGTCTGCTTTTTGGCATCCATGTCTAAATATTATATATATTTTAGTTTAAGACTACATGATATACTGTTTTCATAAATATATTGAGAATTAACCTACCTCCTCTTAACCTGCCCTTCAAATTTACTTTAATAGAACAAATAAAACAAGAAGAAATGTGTGTGTTTGTGTATGTATGTGTGTGTATATGTGTGTGTGTGTATGTATGTATGTATATACATATGTTACCTAGGACAATAATAACAAAATGAAGTTTAAGTTTCTCCATAAATATTTTCCCTAAATATCTTCCCCACACTAATACAAAAGCTTTCTTTTTTTAATTGGAATATATTATTAAGACTATCAGATATGTTTATATTTCTTGTAACTGACATCGCAAACACTTACAAACTAAGGTGTCTGGATTTAAGAGAGTGTAATTTTATTTAAATGAAATGGGAAGACAAAACTGGATTTTTTAAAAGGTTACCTTAAATAATTTACAGAGGTATTACTGACTAGTGAAGCTCAAATATTACATTGTAAATATTCAGTGATATATAAGGTTTACAAATCAAGTAGTATAGAGAATCTTTCCCACAAAAATCATATGCCATGCTGAATTCTAATTATAATTAATAATTTTACCAAAATATATGAAATAAAAGTTTGTTCTGATGTTTTGTTTTCAAGAATTGAATGCATCTTGCATAACATATATGCCTAAGTTACTGAAAGGAGATACCAACTGTCTACATTAAATAATAGTCTCAAAAATGCAAATAGCAATGGCAAGCCCTTTTAATGTTATTCTTAACATTGAAAATTATTAGATTTCATTTTTGAGAGAACAGCTAATGCAAACAATGCAAATGATATAAATAAATTCTGTATTGAGAAGTGTTTATTTAAATATTTTCAGTCAAAAAGTTAAAAATATAATAATGATATCAATAAAAATGTTTCTGAGCAAAAAAAATTAAATCTCTGGTTGGATAGATGATTCTATCCCTGAATTATACAAAAGGATATAAAAGTGTATATCCTAGTGAACAAAAGTCCTTATATAGACTACGGAATTATTTTCAATTTTACACATCTGTTGTTATCTAAACACTTTTACAACCAGATGTCTTGTGTTTTATGTAAAAAAAAGAGAAGGAAAGAATATATTCTAGTGTTGCTTACAGAGTTCGTTAGTATGGTGAAATTATCTTGTGAATGCTTACCAAACATTTCACTGATGCCTTTATATCCAGAAGTGATCATTCCATAAATTTCTGTATATAAACAGCAATTATGTAGAAACAAACATTATTCTAACAATAAAAAGAGCTAGTAAGTGGTAATATGCACAATAAAAGATACAGTATTTGATAAACCACATTAACATCATCAAACTGTGCAGAAGTGAATATCATGTACTGTGTTACAATGTTTTTGTAAGATCACTATAGTGACAAATCATTAAGACAAGTAAGAATTCATAATAAAATGTATGCATGGTGTTTCTTTCTCAGAAAATGTTATGGAGAGGGCATGAAAAGATGTTCATGCAACTATATTTTAGCACACTCAGAGTTTCTAAAGAGATTCAGCCAATCTGATAGAACATTCCTCCACAGTGATCCATAGAGATCCACAGTGATCCATGGGATATGATAGAACATTCCTCCAGTGATCAGATTCAGCCAATCTGAAAGAACATTCCTCCACAGTGATCCACAGTGATCCATATTTGGAGTTTTCTGAATTTTCTGATTCTGATAACTCCTCCATATGTTGCTGAATTGTACTTATACAATTCCTCATCACTAGTCATGCTGGTTGAAATTGTAGTTTGAGCTGTAGTTCCACAATTTCTGTAGTGTCACAGGTTCCCTTCCTGTACTTTATGAAAGAGAGTTTTCTTAACCTTATATTTATACCTACAATTCTAGTCCCTCTCCCCATGACGTATAGACTGTTTTGGACTTCAGAAATTCAGAATTTTCCTGTATAGCTGCCTTTAATATTTGAATAGCTAACAATTATGCATAAATGCCTGGTTTTCTTTGACTGGTCTGTTTTACTACTGGGGTAAAATAGACAATGTATTGAATTAATCCATTGGATGCAATACTAAAGTATGTTAGTCACCCATTAGTCACCCTTAACTTGATTACATTGGAATCAAAGGGTGAGTAACTTTGTTTAAATACAATCTGTACTATGTATCTTAATAAGTTTGAATTAGTGATTTTTAGAATGAAGAACAGGTTGGTACATCAGAGTAAAAATGCTGGTATTACCAATATTACTCATACAAATATAGTGTCCCTTATTTTTCCTGCAATATTTGTATGAATATTATAGAATACAGTAATGCTGTCACGTAACATGCAATGCTACTTTCTTGTCTGACTTGACAATGCCTTTACTGTGTTTTGCAGTAAATGATCAACGTTTATTCTTTGCTTAAAACTGTCAGGCTAAAGGTGTTTTTTTTTCACCCAGAAGGCAAAACTAATTCACAAAAGTTCTTTATTCATTTCATGTTGATTTCTTTTTGATATTTAGATTACACTCTTTTCTCTGACCGGTGGCATCCTTAAAACTATAGGTGATAGTATAACCTGTTCTCTGATAGAATGGTGCTGGTCTACGTCCAATCCATACAGGAATGCTAAGACCTCGTTCAGACAGAGAAACATTTACATTTACCTTTATACATCAGAGAAGACTTACACTATTCATGTTCATAGAGAGAACTGGCTGAGTTAAACTTTCATGTCAAACATTTGATGTTTTCATTTTCTATGCCACCCTAAGAGTCTTATTCCATTAATAGTTATATAGTGCGTGTTCATTTGGAGTGTGCACAAAACCTTTCTTTCTGCATGATTACTTGTAGGGATAAATGGATCTTTTAAAAACTGATATTCCTGTATTGCACAGATTATAGGCCAATTTAGCCCATTATTATACACTCTGACTGATACACCTATATAGCAGAGCATAATTCCTCCTGGTTCGGACCGCTTCACCCAAACTGGTAACAACCTGCTAGTGACATTACAATGACATCACGGAACTGGTTTGGTCGGTAGAGAGACAGACCTTTTTTATGCCTTGCCAATATTTGATCTACATTAATAGCCTACTTGAGAAAAATGATAGTCTTTAAAGTACATTTATCCTTTGGAACTCTTTCTGTCTAGGGACTCATCTAATCTCCTTAATCTTGATCTCTATTCATAGGCCAAAAAAAATGCATCATTTCATTTCACCATTCACTTCACCTACCAAACCTCTCAGTTTGGTGTTATATTAGATATGAGAAATGGCCAATACAGGCAGGATGAAACACAATTTCCAGATTTTAAATATACAAATACAACTTATCTTTAGTTATAATAGTTTTAGATAAAAATTTTCTAATGAAAAGTCATCATTCATCATTGGCAACCTTCAGTCTCAAAAGACTATGGTATCGTGCTCTGGAAAGAGTTCCTAGAACAGCATCTAATGTGGTTAAAAAGGCCAATACGAGAGTGGCAATCCCTTCCACATTGAGGGCAGATCCATTCTGTCCCCTGCCCGGCCCCCAGATTTCGCTGGTTCCG
>JANHGD010009742.1:22468-32510 GCA_027560375.1 Imantodes cenchoa
GCTTGAAGTCCAGTGTGAAGTTTCCACAGTCTGTGTTGATTTGGGGAGCCATGTCATCTGCTGGTGCTGATCCATTGTGCTTCATTAAGTCCAAGGTCAGTGCAGACTACACTTCATCTTTCATTGATATCTTCTAAGAAAGTTCAGAATGATACATACAGAGCTTTAGTGTTACGTGCTCTTAACTCCTTAATTTTCTTGCAGAGCTGCTTGTAGTCTCTTGATAGTGTTGTCAGGCTCATTGTTGTGTCATTTGTTCCCAAGTGAAAGAAAAGAAAGGGATAGTAATCTTTGGGCTTGATTGTTTTAGATAGACACTCAATCACATCTTTGATTTTTATTCCAGGGAGACAACATACCTCCCTAAATTGATTATATAATGCTGAATTAGATGGCTTGTTTGATCCCATACCCCATGGCTTTTCCTTTGATGCTGTGGGCTACTTATATCTTTATCATGGCCATTTGGAATAGTATCTACCACTTTAACATAATACCTAGTGTGGATTTTAGTTAGAACCTTTCATTGTGGGCTTCCAAATATTTTCAATTTTAATTCCTTGTCAACTTGGGAATAACATAATAGAAGCTGTCACCCAACTCTATTCATCTGCTCAATTGCACAGATCACAAGACAGTGACACATTCATCTGTGTAATTCTGGTTGATACTGATAATTCTGCTTTGTGTATACCTAAAGGAGTGGGTGGCACACTAAAAATGACAAGTAATTGCACGTTGATCAATACAGTATTAATAACTGGGAGAACTCATCTTTGTTTGTTGGACTGTGAGTAAATCTTTTTCTTAAAAAACTATACTTAACTTTTAAAGATGGGACTATAGACATTATGTTGAAGTAACACAAAGCAAATCTACAAGGAAAGAGTAAGCTATCAGGCCATGACACAGATACACTCTTAGCAGGCACTTTAATATCAGGTAGAGTTTTGCTGAGAAAATTAATTAGAAAAAAAATCATCACTTAAGACACAATGTCACTGGTCTTCATTAGCCATTATCCCTCCAAATAGGATATACTTAATTGGATAAAGTTTACTACGAATAGGGAAACATAGATAGATTCATTGTTACATTATAATGATGTATTCCAGCAGAAACTGTCGTCGTCTCAAAAAATGCTCATTACCAGCTGGAAATATGGGGCATTAAAGATATCACAGTTACTTAAATTAAGTTGCTCTTAAAAGAAAAGACAACATGTTAAGTCCCTAACTTTCATCTTTCTAACAGAATAATTTCTTCTTGTGTGTTGATTTTTGAGGAGGATGCTTTCTACATGCATGTTTGAATGATGACTTTGTCTTCAGTGGCGGGTTGCTACCGATGCGGCCCACGCTGCCACCCTGGAAGCGCCTGAAAATTGGGCAATGGCTCCAGTGCCGTTGCCTCTGGGCCATTGTGGGAGCCATCTTTTTTTGTTTTTTCGGCTTCTGCGCTTGCGCAGAAGCCAAAATCTCATGTGGGGGGCACACGGGGGGTGCGTGCACCCGCCCACAGTGTCAGGCTGTGCATGCATCGCACCAGTAGGGTGCGGTGTGTGGAAACCCCCCCCCCCCATTTGTCTTGATTCTCCCTTCTCCCTGTTGAAAAGTTCTGGAGAAGGGATATGGAAAAGGATGGAGAGATAAAGGTTTCAAAACACTCCTTACTCTTCACCATGACTTCTGAACTTACTGAATATTTAGACTAACTTAAAAGTTTGGTGTGAGAGTTCCAGATAGCATCCGAACATAAATCAAAGTCCAAGTCAAAGCAATCCTCAAAATTCCATTTTATTCTCAGAGCCATACTGGCACCTACACCGAGGAACCCGAAACTAAGTTTCTCCCACCCAGGTGAAGGTTCACATCCCTCGCTGTCCAACCCCCAACCTTGTCATGTTGCCCACTCAGGTTGTGCCAGCGTGGCAAGTTCTTTTTTCTGCTTCCGCCCAGGTGGTGGGCACCGAATGGCCTTGAACTTTTCGAAAGAATGCTTTGTAGCTGCAACTGCTCTCTCATCCATCACCCCTTCCAAATACCCATAAGCATCCAGCCATCTACTGATAGTGTGGCAAGCCGTCAATTTTCCCAACTTCTGCACCGGCTTGACACCAATCATTATTCAGATAGAAATCTCTCACTTTGTTTGGATAAGCCTAGCCAGATCAATTGTTGACCTTATTATTACTACTAGTAAATAGCTTTATTCTTGCTATCCAAAATTTGAGGAGAGAGGTGACACTTCTTTGTCCATAGGATGTAGATTTCAATATGTACAGGGGTCAACATATTAGGAGAACAAATTCCCTTTTTGCGTAAACACAAAAGGTGCAGGAGTTGCAACCAATACATAAATCACAGTAAAGTGGGATTAGTTGAGTCTCCCTCTCATGTGATGTTAATCATCCAAGGAAATGCAAATATAATTATCAGATTAATATCTACATAATTAATCTGCCTTGAAAGTTATGTCTTGTTGATCTGGAAGCTCAATATTTTTTTCTGACTGAAAAAAAAGTACTTTAAAAACTGTACACTACTTAATACCTCCTATTTTAATATAACACACCATAGCTTAACATAGCTATGATGGGATATACAGCAAGCGTATTATCACACAGCAGTCCCATCTTTGCATATTCAGTTTCTTTCTATACCAGTAGAAAACTAATTACAACAGTTGCATTTGAAATTCAGGAAGTTTTGTTTTGTTTCTATTAAATTTGACTTTCTAATAGTTCTCTCATTAAAAAAAATGTTTCCATTCTCAAAGCTATCACATAACTCCAAGCTAATCTGCGTCATTTACAATGAATATTAACTTCATGGAGAATGCTACTAATTAATCCTGCATTAAAGTAATTTGCTTGCAGGTAGCACAGCAGCATGACAATTATCATGGCAATAGGAAGTTATGCCATCAGCTACAATTTCCAGTTTAGGCATGCTATCTTATGTAAGATGGACACAGCTCACAATTTATTTAATTAGTTTTCTTCTTTTTCCTAAACTGCAAAATCACTCTTTCATCTTGTGAATATGTGTATGGGTTTGGTTTGTCTGAAGAATGTAGTTCTTCTATACATCTGTTTTCCCATTGTATTTGGCTTGCAAATCACACCATTTGAGTCCTAATAATCACTAACGGATAATACTTAATGACCTTGCTTTGTAAGGTTGTAAGGTTACTCCATGTCAAGATAATACTGAAAGCTACTGTCATTCCATAATTACTGATAACACATATCCGAGCTGTCCAAATAAGAATATAGCTTAAAACACTAATTAAACAATCCAGTTGATTAACATAATTTAAAAAGCAGTTTATTTACACTATCCAACTTTATTATTAATCAGTAACCTGAGAGGAGTTTTTAACGGCAAACGTTTTAAATAAATTAAATTATATAATTTGGAACCATAAAAATAAAGAGGAAAAAGATCGTATTCTAGGGCAGGGATCCCCAACCCCCGGATCACTGAGCAGTTCATGGTCCATCAGGAATTGGGTCACACAAGTGAGTGAAGCCCTATCCATTCATACACAGGATCCAGGCAGTGTGCAAAACCACACCCCCTCATCTGTGGAAAAAAAAAGCTCTCTTCAGAACAGATCCTTGGCACCCAAAATGTTGGGGTTCATTGTTTTATGGTAAAGTGAGGTTCCATGCATGATATTGTGGACAAGACAAATAACCATGGCTCTGTTGAAATATTCAATTGATTTTAATTAATTAATTTAAAATGTTTATATTATGGTTGTGTAAATTCAGATTGACAATTTAGAGGGAAGATTCTATGAAGATTTTTCTTTGGTGAAAAATAAATCGGAAGCTTCACAGAGTTCTATTTATTTATTTATTTATTGGGATTTATAGGCCACCCTTTCCCGAGGGACTCAGGGCAGCGAACAAAGTATACATAAAATACAATAAATACACAATTAAAAACGGACAATGCCAATAATACTAAAAACACAATACAATGGATATATACACTCATCAGTTGTACAGGGGCCAAATGCCAGGTGGAAAGATTCATTGGCTCCAGGTCTGACGCCAAAGCCAGGTTTTAATGGCTTTCCTGAAGGCTGGCAGGGAGGGAATAACACGGACCTCAGGTAGTTGGTTCCACAGGGTCAGAGCTGCCACAGAGCAGGATCTGGTCCGAGGACCCGCCAACCGGCATTGTTTGGTTGACGGGACCTGGAACAGCCCGACTCTGTACGATCGAACCGGGCAGAGGGAGGAATGTGGTAGAATGCAGTCCGTGAGATATCCTGGCCCAATGTCATGTAGGGCTTTAAAGGTTAGCACCAACACCTTGAATTGCGTCCGGAAGCCAACAGGCAGCCAATGCAGCTTGCGGAGGATGGAAGAAGGGTGGGTGTATCAAGGTACACCCACTATTGCTCTCGCGGCTGCATTTTGTACCAGCTGCAGCTTCCGGACTGTCTTCAAGGGTAGCCCCATGTAGAGCGCGTTACAGTAGTCAAGTTGGGAGGTGATGAGGGCATGAGTGACTGTTAGAAGTGCCTCTCGCTCAAGGAAGGGCCGCAACTGGTGCACAAGTCTAACTTGCGCAAAGTATAGAGTATAATAAGAAAAATATTGCTTCTGAAATGGCTAGATTCCAGCTGAGCCACTTTATAGGCAATTTTCTGCCTCACCTATTCTTGGCTTTTCATTAGAAGTGGTATTAGTAAGTAACCATAATCATAATCATAGTAATAATAGGGTCGTGATCCAAATCATGTTTCTCTTCATGATTAAGATTTAGAGATAACTATTATGCTGCCACTTGCTCAATGTGTCTCCTGCTTTGAACATATACAGCTGCTAACTGATTTTCAAGCTGTCCTGAGAATCAGGAGGACCCTAAAATCATGCACCAGTACTGTCTGAAGTAGCTCATCCAGAACAAAAGATGGCATGTCCCTGATACCAGGGACGTTGAAAACTGTCAGCCATCTGCCATTTTATCAGTAATGAATTTAAGCCTGCTCCTCCCCATCCTTTGCAGCTTCCAGCCATTGGGACATGACCTTGATAGCATTGTTTGATTGGCCCATGGATGAGATTAACAATTGAGTACCATTAGTATGCCAATGCTATTAGACCATGTGGCAGCAGATTATGTCACTCAGCAATGTCATATAGATGACATCAGGAAAGGTAAAACAGATGGACCCCAAGCTACCCCCCACAAGTAAGGATCTGAGTGCTGGCTTGACCTCTCCCCCCTGCCAACCAGGGATAGGTTCCTCTTACCGGCATACCGGTGCGATACGCGTGCATCCTCACATTGCATGCATGCGCACGCTTGCTACATACATATGCGTGCATCCCCTCATGCGATTTTGCTTTCTGTGCATGCGCAGAAGCAAAATCTCATGAGGGGATGTTTGCGCACATGAGATTTTGGTGATTTTCCGCATGCGCGGAAGCAAAAACTCGCCAAAATCTCACACGTGCGAGTGTCCCCTTCAAGATTTTGCTTCCGCACATGCGCAGGAAGCAAAAAACTGGCAAAAAAAAAAAAAGAGATGGCGCCGCATGACGGACCGGCGAAGACAGTACCAGAGCCGTTGCATGCAAATTGCGCAATCAGCGGGCTGCTACCGGGACGGCAGAGTGCCCTGCACCAGTAGGAACCCACCCCTGCTGCCAACACCAACCATAGTGACCAAAAAGAAGAACTACCATAACCACCATAATACCCTGCCTTCCTATCCATATAGTTATCACTGAAGGAAATGCTTTGAAATAAAATCCCAAGTGCTAAATACCATAGTGAGTAGATAATTTTCATCACTCCGGTAAAATGTTTCCATGTTATGGTTTGTGGGATATATTTAATTTGTACTTCACTGTTATAAACTGCCATGAGCACCATTCAGTGACTAGGTAGGACTCAAAGGAATAGATTGCTCTTGAGGGGAGATGAGGGAGCATAACTGATGGGTCTAGGATTGATGGTTTTATTTTCTCATGGAACTTCAACTGGAGAAGGATGTCCAATCAACACAGCTTATGTTCCAATGCATATATTACCTCTTCTCAGCACTCATGCAGCAGCACATGAAGAGCTTCTCTGGGATTTTGCTCACAACCTGATAAGCTTATTTGCATTTATACTGCCTAGACATTAAATGTGAACACTACATGAACCCAATCATACCAATTTTTATTTTTTTAAAAAACTGGCTTCATGACAACATTTTTATTTTTTTAAAAAATCCTAGTGTAGAGCTCATGATGTAGAGAATTAACACAAATTTTTGAATGCTTTCCCTCTAATGCCAATCAGTTATGACATAATTTCTAGTAACTGAAGGTTTTTTTGGGGGGTGGTGGTGGAAATTAATGAAGTTACAGTACTTAACTCTTTAAGTATGTACTGTAATACATTGGCCCAGTATAAAGTAGGCCACTGAACATCCCACTGAGTACCACACTAATGAAATGCATAGAAATAATACCCTTGCCTGGGGAGAATATTCTGTAATTGGGCCCTATAGTTGAGAAGTATTTGGAAACCTCTCGCTCCACTTCAGCTGGCTGTGGTACCCAGAGGAAATCCTTGGAGGACGAGCCCTGGCAAATGGATGAAAGTAATCTTGAGATATTTTGACCCCAAGCTACCCAGGGATTTGGAAGACAACACTATGAAGTTTATTGCCTCCTCAAATATGAAGGAAGCCTGAAGCATTCAAGTCTTCTCAAGATAAATGTTTATGACCAAGGCCTGAAGGACAAGAATGAAGAGGAATAGCTAAGAAGTAAGCCAAGAAGTTAATTTATAGTTGTGCATTTGCTAAGTCACAATCAATATACTTATAAACTACCTTAAAGAAACAATACATTACAGCATTTGGGACTTGAAAATAGACAAGCAACTAGTGTAGATGATGAAATACTGGCCTCTTATGGACCAGTCATAGTTAGTTACCTTGCAGCTCCTTTTTGACAGTCTGAAATTTCCATACTGCCTTTAAAAGTAACCCACATACAACTGATTGTAATCTCACAGCATGCATAATTGATGATACATGATTCTTGACATACACAGCTGCACCTTACAATATATATCAGTTTGAAGACAAAAAAAAGCTGGGATAGGCTCATATTTTCTACTACTTTCTCCTATTAACTTATGATTATATTACTTTGTTGTTTACATACACCGAGAGCTTATGCACTGGAGACAAATTCCTTGTGTGTCCAATCACACTTGGCCAATAAAGATGTTCTGTTCTGTTCTACGCTACACTCAATTCTCTATCCTCTATTTTCTTTCTCTATTCCCTATTCTCAATTCTCTTATTCTATTCAACACAAAAACTCTTTGTATGTAAGGAAAGATCATAGTGGGTGACCAAAGCAACTTCTGTTCCAAAGCCAGTCCAGAAGTCAGACTAAAATGGAGCTAGAAAATGACATCACCGATCAAACACCACAATTCCCTTACCCATCGGTGATATTCTGATTCGCTTGATAATTTTAAGGATTTTTTTCTCCCACTTTAATTCCTTTTGCATTATTAATCAAAACTAAATGAGATTATGCCATTTTATCCAAGCCACAGTGTAAATTAAGCTAAAAAGACGATATAACTGTTAAAGGCCATATGTGTAAATTAATGCTTGTCTAGAAGTTTGAACTCTGTTCTCTCTAGTAAAAGTTCATTACTTTCTTCATTATTAAGCCTTCCCTAACCTGGACTCTATATTTGTGATATTACTATCCCCATAATCCTCAATCAAGTTTTAAATAAAAGGATTAAATTACACTTAAGCTGATTTCAGTCCTGAGTTTTAAATGTTCATAGGCCTGTATAGTTCATCTTTAATGTTCACTGATTCCTCAATTTTCTCTGTAGCTAGGCAGAATTTTGCAGTAAATGATCTGAAGAACCTTCAGATAATTTGGTCAAGCAATTTCCCTATAACATTAGAAAACAATTACAACAGCATGGTAGCCTACTTCAATTTCATTTAAAAAAATCACTTTTGGCTAATACCCACATTAATTAACATCCAAGCATTTTAAAAAAATATTTTACACATTTCAAGAGTCTACAAATGAACGAACTGTGTTGTAATGTTCTCTTCTTGACTTTTTGTTGCAAAAGACAAGAAGAAAGCCACATATCAAAATTGAAATAGAGTCAATTAAGTTCACATTAGATTTAAACAAGCTACTGCAAATGGAAATAAATTCTATTACCATTTCAGAGAACACAGTCTTTCAAAGCTTATTATGCTTCAAAATAGCAAAACAACTGAGGTAAACATCTACACTGTGCATATTAACAATTCTACCAGTATTGAGAAGAGTTCAACATTTTAATATTTTGGACAGGTACATGTATGCCAGAATTACCTAAGTCAATAAGATGCTTTTTAGATATTATTTCTTTCCTCTATTATTAATCTCCTTTAGCCTGTTTTGTTGGTAACATTTGCCTATGAGTGTGTACCAAGGAATAAGACTATAACTCATCCCATGATCTTCCTGGATTTTGTTTCTTTCTTTCCAAGGATCTCATGCAAGAGTACTGGGTATCACTTAAGATTTGGGCCTTTTAAATTTTATTTAAAAATTAATGTTGAAGTCCAATGTGTGCTATCAAGTAATATTGTGGGTGGGTGTCAAGTTGCTGAATCCTGGTTTATTTAGCATGAAAACATTGATCTTCATATATACTGACACTCCTAGTGTTCCTTTCCATGGTATTACCTTATGTGCAAAGAGAAATTCATGATTTGTTCTTCCCCTGAAAAAAAATTGTTTGGTTGATAATTTTATTGGAACATCTAGTCAGAATCCCAAATTAGCATACAATTCCAAATATGCAATAGATCATATCTTGACTGCTTGGAGAGGTCAAGCAAAATCAATATCAAAAGAATATTAATTTATTTTATTTTTTAAAATTTATTTTATTTGTCAAGCATGTACAAGGTAGTAGGTATTGGTATAAACATAAACATTAGCGTGGTAGGTACAAATATACCAGCATGCTTGGTGCAAATCAGCACTGAAAAACATCTGTTTTATTTTACTTTCAAACTGAGATTGAGTTGCATATATTTTTTAAAATTCTGTTATTTTAAAATCTTTCTTTTTTTGAGAATTATAATTCTAAAATATTAGATAAAACAGAAATTGACGATATATGAATACAACCAAAACAAAAATCTAAATTGTGGTTTTATGTTATTATTGATTGAAAAATCTAACTTGCTTGGTATTTTATGGGGCTATTATTGAAGCAAAATTATGTGTTTAGTGTTGTTTTTAAAGAAATACCTGTAGTTCTTTAAATAGTTTAGATGATCTTCTCCCCAAACATGTTATGGGGTTTTGAAAGGACTAATTTCCTTACTGGTAAGCAATGACATATTCTCTGTAAGAAGTTTTAAACTGGGAGCAAAATCATCCACGTGCACGTAGTCCTCAGCTTACAACAGTTACTGTTTAGTGACCGTTCGAAGTTACAATATCACTGAAAAAGTGTCTTATAATTGTTTTTCACACTTACAATTGTTGGGGCATCCCTACGGTCGTATGATCAAAATTCAGATGCTTGGCAACCAACTCATATTTATGACAGATGCCGTGTCCCAGGATCATGTGATCACCTTTTGCAAACTTTTGATAAGCAAAGTCAATGGGAAAGCCAGATTCACTTAACAATCATTATTAATTTAACAAGTGCAGTGATTCACTTAACAACTGCAACAAGAAGGGTCATAAAATGGGGGAAAACTCACTTAACAAATCTCTCACTTAGCAACAGAAATGCTGGGCTCAATTGTGGTTGTAAGTTGATGACTACTTTTTCAAGATCAGAAAGATAGCCTCCTTATGGAGACGGTTACATTGTCAAATACTTCATAAACCTGTTTTTGATGCCATGCTATACAGCAGTGGTCCCCAACCACCGGGCCGCGGACTGGTACCGGGCCGTGGAGCAGTTCATACCGGGCCGTGGCCGCGGGGCGCCATCATCTTTTTTTACCTTTTTTTCCT
>JANHGD010009756.1:4512-14691 GCA_027560375.1 Imantodes cenchoa
GTATCTACTTTGCTAATATTTATGCTTATATCAATAATTTCTATCTTGTATATGCTTGACAAATAAATAAATACAAATACAAATACTTTTTTTTAAAAAAAGTCATCTGATTGACACATTGCCCTCTTCAATGTATTTTAAACATTGGATGCAGCCCAAACCAACTCATCCTATTTTAGCCCGACATGACACTTAACACTGATCTCAGTAAGTAGGCTTAACTATGGGCAAGTGGGTCCTGAGAACCTAGCCTGGGTGAGAGGGTAGTGGGCATTGTGTTCCAACTCCCTCTCTTGTTCACAATCATTTCTCCACACGTTAGGGCTGAAAGATTATTCGGGCCTGGTGATTTCCAAATAAGCCATGTGAATCCTTACAAAGGCAGCAAGAAGCCTTGTGGGCTGTCGTGTAAGAAGAGACTGGAAGCAGAATGGAATGAAAGCTGCCCAAGCAGCACCTCTCATGTTGCCTAGCCCGGGAAGCCCTCCTAGCCTTTTCTCCCAGGCGACATCCCTCCCAACAGGTGCTTGTGCTTCACAGCAGGCTGCAAACCACACCCAACCCTTTCCCCATCCTTTGAATAAAACGCCGGAGGAGAAGGTGGGAGGGGAGGGGTGGAAGACTTTGTCATGTTGGACGGCCCCATCGGTTGGTTTTTTTTGGGTTTTTTTGTTTTATTTTTGGTTTGTTTGGCTGCGGCGCGGCTGCGGCACCCTGGCCCACCTGGCGGCTTGTGGGATGACCGTTTTTCTGCTGCTGCTTTTCAGGCCTGGCTTCCTGTTGCTTCCTGTTACTCCCAGCTTCCTATTACTCCCAGCACAGGCTGATCCTGCTGGAGACTCTTTCCTGGAAAGCGGCAGATCGTCCCTCCCCCCGCCCCTCCAAAAAGGCGCTTCTTTTCAGGCACCTCTGGGTTGTCCTAGGTGCTTGTCTCCATGCTTGGGTTACTCCTGGGGCAATCGGTTCAGAACCTTAATGATAGGGCAGCGGGAGAGCCCGCCTAAATAATCTCAGCCAAATGACTTGCCCTCAATTTTTATTTATTCACATATGGGTTTAAGATGTAAGCAATAAATATCAGGCTAGCGGTTAGAAGAGCCACACTCAGGCGGCCAAAGAGCCGCTTGTGGCTCATGAGCCACAGTTTGCCGACCCCTGCCTTAGTTTATAGCTTGGCACCTATGTGCCTTATGCTTGATTTATCTTTGGGGAATGTAATAAGGGGGGAGGGCTATCTATTTTGTTTAGGTCCTGAAGCCTCCTGCAAGAAGTGCCTGGGAATTGCTTCTTACTTCTTTCTAAGGCCTGCCATTCTCACAACATCTTCGTACCTGTGGACTGGCTCATTCAACATTGGAGTGAGGGGAGGGGTTTCTGAATTGCCAGGGGGAGGGGACTTTAGATCCTGCTTTCCTTTGTCTTGCAATCACTTTCATTCAATAAAAGTTTCCTTTTGAAATGCTGCTGTTTCAAGAGTTTATGATTTCTTGAATGGGGAGGAGAGGCAAGACCTTGCATATAGCAGGATCTGCAAAAGCGGTCAACCTGGAGAAGCAAACTCACTCTACCGAGGGGACACTGCATACACTGTCTGAGCAAAGCAGTGAGCAAGACGAGGGGGAATGCTCGGGTGAAACCTCCACCACCACCCAACCATATGCCAGCTCCATCTGTGCTATCAAAGACATCAAAGCTGTCTTGGAGGGTCCCATGAAGGCCAGATGGTCGATCGGAGTGGGGAAGAAAGGTACAAAAGAACCTGAGGAGTCACCCTCACCTGAGGCAGTTGGCAGCTGGGCTGGAAATGCAGGTTGGAAGCCCTATCAGACCAGGAAGAGCTGGACAAAGAACCGATCGGGAATGATTGACTCAAAAAAAAGTCATGCGTTTCATGATGGAAGCTTTCTGGGGGGAGTTGGATCATTGCCAGGGAGGACTGATGGAGCTGGAACCATCACCCCTAATCCAGTGGTCGTAGGCCAAGCAGATGATGCAGCAGGAGTAACAGCCAGCCCAGCAAACCCACCCCATGCAGCACTGGCTCCTGTGAACATCCCCGGCCAGCCCAGACCACTGCAGCTAGAAAGAAAGCCCCCACCCCAGGAGTGAAGTACAATGGTGACCTGCAGCAACTGGGATTTTTCCTGGAGCACGTCCTCACATACATGCAAGAGTATGGGTGGGATTTCCAAACCCAGGACGCCTGTGTCCAAGTTGTCACTCTGGCCCTGGAATGGGCAGCTGCCCAATGGATGGTGACCCTCCACAATGCCAATGCCCCTGAACTGCAGAACTTCGACCACTTCATGATGACTCTCTGCCACCAGTTTGAAGGATGGAGATTATAAACACAATTGCCCATGTATCACCCTATCTTAAACACAACTTGTCTTTCTTAGCATTAGTTTACAGCAAACTGATTCTTGATTCCTGCTGTCCATAGTGATTCACAGGAATCTTGGCTACTCATTATTGGTTTCCTTCCTTCCTTCCTTTCTTCCCCCAGAGACCAAGACCAGCTCAAGACTCCAGAGAAACGGCTGTGTAGGAACAGTCATCTCTCAGTCAACAGAGAGACTAATCAAGCCTCCAGATTCCCAGTGTTACATTTACCGAAACTAGCTCTTTGGGAAAATCCCTGCACTTCTAGATATTGAATTTAGAAGACCCACAAAACAAATCACCGAGTAAGCACTTACTATTGAAGCAACATGCCTTTGGACTTAGGCTGTGCCTGGCTGAAAAATTACTGTGCAATACCCTCTCTGAATTCCTTTAACAACAACAAAAAGCCACATTTCATAACTTTCATAACTCTTCTTGCTTCCAAGGAACTTCATGTAGGTGAGGGTGGTTGCTAGAAGAGAATGCATGTTACAGAACCATGATGGTGCTATGGTTAGAATGCAGTATTGCAGGCTAACTCTGCATTCCAGTGCCAGGAGTTCGATTCTGACCGACTCAAGGTTGACTCAGCCTTCCATCCTTCCAATGGGGACTCAGATTGTTGGGGGTAATATGCTGACTCTTTAAACTGCTTAGAGAGGGCTGTAAAGCACTGTGAAGCAGTATATAAGTCTTATTGCTATCATTCTATTCCTTGTCCACCAACTGTGTTTCCATGGAGCTGCAAAGGAAGAGAAGTCAGCAATCCATTCACATCCTTCCCCTGGTAGTCCTTTGGAACATAGGCTTCTTCAAAAAGAACATGTCCAAATTCATGTGTCCTGCATTTCTTGCTGACTGGAAGAGTGGAGAGTCCTTTGCAGCCAGAATGGAAATGTATATTGAAGATAAGTAATATATTTCACCAAAAAATAATAATAACCCCATTGAATTATTTTGAGAATTCCGGGGATACCAAGAGAGGGAGGGAGGGAGGGAGGAATTTTCCTGCACAGTATCTAGTGACTATAGAGCTTTTTCCAAGTGAGGATTTATGTTTGCCTTCACACACATAGAGCCTGGCTCCTTGATTTGAATCACTAAGCCATTTTGCTTTCCTGGGCAGCTTTCTGCAGGCATTATTTCTTAACTCATTTTGAGATAATGTCTTTATTAGGTCAGGGGATGATTGACAGAAAGTTGCAAGCTTTCAAATTTCCAAGAAGCCTTCACCAGGAAAGATGGTATAAATCTTCAATTGTTCTAGGGAAGAGGGTCTCGGTATGGATTTGTTGTTGTCGTTTTTTTCTCCCTTGTGGATCAACATGACTGCTTTTGTGCTTCAATGTGACTAATAAAATACTGAACATAATCAATTAACAGAAAAAGCCCACACAAAAGAAAGGGGGTTGCATCTTTGATGCTGAGATTGCATTTTCACAAATGGCATCATCTCCCACTATTAGATAATCCTAGCAAACCTGGCCTTGACTGACCTTTTTTACTTACTAAAACAGCTCAAGTTTTAAATATAATACCATCTAGTCAATTATGCTTCTACTATTTTCCAACCAAAGGATGTGTAGATCTCAGGTGTGAACACCAGTTTCACTTCAATGGCTAAACATTTTACATTTCCATAATGACAAAGTCTAATATTTGTTTATTTTATTCCTAACAAACTTTGGAAGAGTCCCTGCTACAATGTTTCTTCTCCTGTCCTCACAATCATATGCATGTCTCAAGAATCTTCATAAGTGCACTTAAAACTCTAAGCTGTTACAAATCAAAACACCACCCACAACATTTTCCTTCTAAGAGAAAATAGGAGGTGAGAGAGTCTTGTGACCTGGGTCTCCCTTGTAGCTGGATTGTTAACCACCCTGGCTTAGAAACTCCCTAGCCTGAACCTCCTTAGCGGAAGATAAAGACTTTCTCAGTGAAGCTCAACCTGGAGATTGCAAAGACACTTACTTGGCAACCATACAAGATACTTCCAATACTTTCTTTTGGAGACATTTTAGTATATAAAAACACAGTTTAGTAGAGAAATTTCCTAGTAATGTCCCATCCAAATATTAACCAGCCCCAATCCTATTTAGCATTTTTCAAGGTCAGCTGCCTTACTATGGATTTTTGGCCAATATGGTTTTCTCTTTCTTCAGAAAAGGAAATAAATAAAGGGATATATTGGGAGAAAGGAAGCTGTATTAGAATCAGACCAAGACAGAACCTGAATATTTCCTCCAGCAGCCCTGCTTCTTCCCGTTTCCATTGTTTGGGCTTCCATCATCAATTTTTATCATATTTAGTAATTGGGTTGATTAAATAATGTTTTGGAATTGGCATGGGGGTTGGGGTTTTTTTGGCATTCGATTAAAGCTGGTTCATTCTTTGTCTAAAATGGATTTAATGGGCTTGTTTTACTGATAGCAAAGTGCAAGAGTCCTACCCGTAAACTGCTTTGAAAGACATATTAAAAATTCATTGCCTAAGTAAATAAAATAAAATAAAAACAGTCTTTTTGGTTATGTGGCGTTTTGATCTTCAGAAGCTTGGCAGTCCCCTCTCAAGTTTAGAAACTAAAAGGATGAACCTGTCACCCCATAAGTCCTACCCTATTGAGCAGCATGTGAGTTTCTCATGGCTTGTACCTGATGCCCTAAACCAGCAGATGTCCTCCCTATTACAAGAACTAATTGGAGGAATGAACCCAAAGGGCAAGGATTAAATGGCTCTGGAGAGAAGATTCACTCACCCTCCTCCCCTCTCTGAGAAAGTAATTTGGGTTAAGATTAGGGCATAAGAAAGCTGTGGACTAACTTGTGTAAGAGACAGAATGCAAAACTCAAATCTTGTTTCTATTTCTTCTGGGTAAGGAATATAACAACATTTTAAGTATTCAACTTTACTTAGGCAGATACACTATGTTCTTGCTGTGCCTTTCTTCTGTAGAGAAAGCTAGCTAATCTGTAATAATTCCCTCTCTCACAACCAATTCTGTATGCACAACTAGCGCTTCATATTGCTAGGAAATCAACCTTTGAATCCTCTCTTCATTCATGGAAATACCAACTTCAGAGTATTAAGCAATGATTCACACCCATGTTGAATAATTTTGACTATGCCCCCTTAGGGAATGACTTCCTGATCATCTACATTGGTGTGGATGTATCAAAGTCTGTAGAATTAAAACTAGCTTGGTCTGCAAGTTGCCCTCTTATCCTCCTCTTTACCATTAAACAGCTTTCTTCCTCCAAAAGAAGCATCAGATTTATTTGATTATATTTGTAAAGAAAAGAGATTCAATCAAACTAAGTCAAGCAATTGGGGCTATATAACTTAATCACAGCTCTGCTCTCCTCTATTAACTTTATGTCGGTATTAAGGAGAAATCAATCAACTGAAATGAAGCATTAGCCACAATTTCCTCCTCATTGGGAAAAGCAACAACAGGCAGAGGTTCATTTGCAACTGAAATTGCTCCTGAGGGTGACAAGAGCTGAGAGTGGTTCAAGTCCCCAAATGAGAGAGCTCCCTCTACATTCCCCAACTTTTCTTTCACACACACACCCATATAGAATATATACCAAAATTCCTGTGTATCTCTTACACTTATCCTTAAATTGGTGGGCTTACAATTCAGCAGCACAGAAGCCCATAATGGAAAGAAATGCATCATAAATGCTACAGCTACCTTGCATTCCATGGTTACCCATAATTAATGCCACTTGTGTATCATTTTCTTGAACACAGCAAATGCTAAACTGTAGCTGGACATGCTAAACACATTTTACAGTAGTCTTACTCTTATAGCAGCAGCAAGACTAACGCAACACAAGTCCTTGAAAAATCCTGATACATTTTAAGATTTACGAAACAGAAAGCTAATAAAATATGACGGAGACATTCTTCATCTATATATATATAAAAGTGAAAATCACTCATGCATTAATCATGAAATCTCCAGAACCGTAAAGCCTACAAACTTGAAATTTGCCATGTATGTTCCTCTTGCCTTCTAGGTGCTCACTAAGAAAGGATTTTTCAAAATGACCATTGAAGCATTAGTATTTCCTATATTATTATTAACACGCTCTGATGCTAAGAAGTTCTACTCCCCCTCCCCACCTAAAAAGAAAACTGATCCAAATGCAAAACACAAGCAGAGGAGTTTCAGTTTCACTTTTGCTTTCACAGCAGCAAGCAGAACAGTTGAGCTAATCCACACCCAGGCTCCCTCCTGTCTTCTTGCTCACACAGCAAATACTGTTTGAGTTTCCAAACGCCCCTCAACTCTCTCACACACTGACAGAACTCTAGCCACATGAATACTGATGGATGCTGGTAGGCAGAGGAGAATATTTTTCCTTATTTTCCTCCTCAGTTCAGATGAATCTGTTACTTCTACTGTAACATCAGTTAAAGGGGAAAGAGGCAAAAAACACAGGAAAAGATTTACTGATGCGATTAGGAAACCATAAGTAAGGGAAGCTGCACACAAATATCTTCAAACTCATCCCCAAGTCAGTATACAGGCTGTAAAAGAGTATACATCTAATAACCCCTACGTTAATCAGTCACAAATGAGATCAATGCCTTGGACTAATAAGTATTTGTCTGGTTTTAAATATGAACCTCAGATTGATTACTCCAGTGACAAGGTTGTTGATCTCAGACCCTGGTTACCCTGTGCCTGGTGCCATGCTCTAAAGTGGCAGGATGAGAGTCCTGAGATGTGCTGCAGTGGCAGTGAAGTCCACCTCCCTCCCCTTCAGCTCTCCCCTGAACCCTTATACAACCTTCTCACCCACCATTTCCAATGGCAAAGCACTTTCTTTCTGCTGTCCGGAAGTACAATGGATGCTTCCAAATGACGTCTTTTGGAGCCAGAGAGGTGAAGCAGGGAAATTTTATGCCAACATTCAAAGTGCAGGGGCAGGTCTACTACAGGATATAGAGTATCAAGGCGGGACCTTAGCAGCAGCATTCATTTCTCCAGATATACTTTGTTGGTGATGATGACAATGAGAGGGAGATCCGTTGTGGAATCTACCCAGATGTTAATCCATAACTGGTTAGCCAACTGCAGAAGTTGCTGCATGAACACAACAAGTATATTCTAGAACTTAAGGCTGCTGTTGATTCTGTTTCTAAGGCCACAAGGACGTGGTTTATGGGAAGCCTTCTGGAGAGTACCAAGGTCGTTTCAATGCCCCCACGATTACAGTAGTGGTTGTTCTCATTGTCAGCCAGGATTTTGAGAACATAGATATTGTGCTTCACAGCAGAAATTACAAATCAGTGAGACACACCATGCCTATGATGCTCTCCAGTACCCTCTTATGTTCTGCCATGGAGAAGATGGCTATCTATATATATAAAAGCAAAAACCACTCACACTGTAATCAGGAAATCTCCAGAACCATAAAGCCTTTCTGACAGTAAGAACAAACAACTAATGCAACAGCCTGCCTTCAGAAGTTGTGGGAGCTTCATCACTTGAGACGTGCAGTAAGATATTGGACTGCCATTTGTCAGAAATGGTGTAGGGTCTCCTGCTTGAGTAGGAGGTTGGCCTAGATGACCTACAAGGTCCCTTCCAACTCTGTTAATCTGTTAAAGGCCTACAAACTTGAAACATTGCTACGTATGTTCCTCCTGGCTTATAGGTGCTCAGCACCTCAGTTCAACTTCCCCTACCCACCTGAAAAGAAATCTGTTCCAAATGCAAAACACAAGAAGAGGAGAGGTGTTTCAGGTTCAGTTTTACTTTCACAGCAGCAAACAGAGGATAGGATAGGGGAGGCTTCTGTTGGGCAAGGCTGAGGGAGAGAAGGGGATAGAATAGGGGAGGCTTCTGTATGGGAAGGCTGAGGGAGAGAAGGGGAGAGGAGAGGATTATGTGAGGCAAGCCTGAGGAGAGAAGGAGACAGCAGAGACTGACCATAACTGCTCATTAATTTTCAACTGTAAGTGTCAATTTATCAAGCCTGATCAAATAGTTCCATAGTGGAGTGCGGGTATTTAGCTAGTATTTTATATGCTCCAGAACAGAGATAGCCAACCTTTTACAGCTAGTATGCTTTTTTGAAATTTTGAAAGTAGATTGAACAATCCCGTAAATCCGATCATGCTTGGATTTTTCTGTTTCCCCACTGTTATGGTGAGTTTGCATTTGTTTGTATATTTCTTGACATGTGGGCAGTATCAAATTCATTTGCATTCATTACTGGATATTTTAGCACACGCTTTGAGTAAACATATGAAGAATGGTTATAGGAACTTGGCATGGCTAGTCTAGTGAAGAGAAGGACTGGGGGAGACATGAAAATAGTTTTCCAATATTTGAGAGGCTGCCACAGATACGAGGGGGTCAAGCTATTCTCCAAAGCACCTGAAGGCCCGACAAGGAATAATGGATGGAAACTGGACAAGGAGAGGTTCAACCTAGAAATGAGGAGAATTTTTCTGAAAGTGAGAAAGCCTGTCTTCAAGAAGTTGTGGGAGCTTCATCACTGGAAGCTTTCAAGAAGAGACTGGACTGCCATTTGTCAGAAATGATGTAGAATCTCCTGCTTGGGCAGGGGTTTGGACTAGAAGACCTCTCTTCCAACTCTGTTGGAATCTGGCTTTAGCAGTAAATGGTGGTGATTCTGTTTCCCTTCTACATATGTTGCATGAGACAGATATCAAGTGCCATTCTTTGTCTGGGTATAGAACACTTGTAAAATTCATGATGCCATGTGTCCCTTCTTAATGAGGTCTTAAACAAAAATAGATGTAAATATATTTTTACGATCCTGCAATAAAATAAGATGCATTCAGCTCTTTCCTTGCCATTAGAGTTCTAATGCTATTTCTTAGCAATGCAATTGTGAACTTGAGTTAGGTAGGTGTGAAAATCTCCTAGGTTTTTTTAGTAGAACATGACATGTCACATTTTAGATAACTTAACTTGTATACTAAGAGGTGTGAATAGTGGGAAGAAAAAACATCTTCCATGTAATCTATTTGTAATGGGTATAACTGGTGAAAACCAAACTGAAGCTTTGTAACAGCACCAAAGTTTTGTAGAACAGTAGATTTTGCCAGACCATCACATCTGGGATGCAACAACTTAGATGACCAAAGAGATACAATAAACTCTTCCCCCTCATCTAATGATTATTCAAATCTCCGCAGCCCAAATTTAGTAACTCTAGATTTAACCTCTACTTAATTTTTAATTTGCTGGCTAGACATAGGACACCACAGATGTTGCTTTTGCCATGAGTGGGCAAAGCAATAGTCATTCTTCTAGAGATGCTGGCTTCCACTTAACTCTTATATTGTGTAAAACAAAGTGTACTCAAAAGGGAAAAGAGGAGGAAGAGGTCTGTTTATAAAATTCAAGTAAGAGGATCAGATAATATTACTCACATTCTACTTTCTATGGTGTATTTGCAGTGTCCTTGGGTGTAGTAACACCCATATTTTATTACTCATTTATAGATTTAAAAAGTAATTGATTTTATGTGGATTTTTTAAAGTGTGATTATTGCATTCCCTAGTTTTCCTGTTTCCCCTTTCTCAATACATTCACTTTCTATCTGGAGGTTTGTCTTCATTAGTTTAATAAAGGTTCCCCCCCCCCCATTAAAACCTTCCCCACATTCAAGACTACTGGGTTACATAACTACCTCATATATTTCAGGTTGGGCACAAGATTTATTACTAGCAATAGCACTTAGACTTATATACCGCTTCATAGTGCTTTACAGCCCTATCTAAGCGGTTTACAGAATCAGCATA
>JANHGD010009757.1:1804-15341 GCA_027560375.1 Imantodes cenchoa
TTTTCTTTTTTTGCTGGATCTGCCTTCCTGAGACCCAGTTTCGGCGAGGCGAAAGAAAACAGACTCGACATGGCTACTGGCTGATACAGTGATCTTGATGAAATCCTGCCTTACTGAGGCTGCCACAAAAAGGAGGCGGATGTTGGCCAGCAAAAAATGGAATTCCAGGAAAAAACTCCCCAAACAATGCAAAAGGAAACAAACAAGAACTGTAAAGATCCAGAACTCCATTGAACTGGACCAAGAAAAACGAGTATTCCATCATGATTCCCCCAAGGGTGGGACTGAATGATGACTCCACCTGATGAGAAGAGGCATATCTGGTAAGACCAACACCCCTTCTCCATAGTGGATGGAGCCATCATTCAGGATGGGATGTGCCAAAGCCTTCCGGGTGGGCTAATTGTAAGATCAATTTAGTGAGACTCCTCATGAACTTGTTGCAGTACTCTACGGCCAAAGGCTGCGTCAGCCAATGCAAACTTGTCTATCTTGTAGTGACGGATGAACTGAGACGGGGAAGACCACGTTGCTGCTCGACAAACATCCACCAGTGGAGCCTGGGTCGCCCAGGCTGCCGATGTAGCTGCACTGCATGTGGAATGAGCCGTGATTCCAGGTGGCCGTGGCAGAGCCTGGAGCTCGTACGCTTTTGCAATAGTTCCGCGAATCTAGCATCCAATGGTCGTGGAGGACACCTTCTGACCCAAGGAACGAGGCAAGAAGGCCATTAAAAGAGCCTCCGTCCTGCAAAACTGTCGAGTCCGATCAATGTATATGTGCAAGGCTCTCCTGACATCCAGTGTGTGCCAAAGTCTCTCTGATGGGTGAGATGGGTCGGAGCAAAAGGTGGGTAAGACCAATTCCTGTGTCCTATGAAAAATGGAATTAACCTTGGGGATGAACGAAGGGTCTAACCTGAGGACAACATGATCCAGGTGAAAGATACATAAGTCCTTCCGGATGGAAAGCGCAGAGAGCAGACATGATTGCCAACAAGAAGGCCACTTTGTAAGATAGATACCATAGGATAGTCGAACAGAGTGGTTCATAAGGGAATCCCATCAGAGACTGCAACACTCGTGGAAGGTCCCAGGTCAGGTAACAGTAGATAACTGGTGGCCTCAGATTGGAGGCTTCCCTTAAAAATCAGCGGACCATTGGAAATTGCGCCAGAGAATCCACCTGAGCACAGGAGAGAACGGAGGAGAGAGCTGCCATTTCTCGTCGAAGAGTGTTGGGGGAAAAGACCCATGGCCAACCCTCATTGGAGGAATTTCAGCACCTACGGGAGCGGAATGTGTGTAGGCGATAGCCCCTCCAAAGCACACCAAGAGCACAAGGCTTTCCACGTTGCGATGCAGATTCTCTCTGTGGAGGGCCGACGAGATGCCTGAATGGTGAGGATGATGTCTGGGTCATAGTCCTGTCGCCTCAAGGAGAGCCACTCAACCGCCAGGCAGTCAACTGGTACTACTGGGGATCTGGGTGTACCAATGCTCCCTGACTGAGCAACAACTCATTCACTGGAATCCTTCATGGCAGAGCCACCAAGAGGGCCATCAGGTCCGCAAACCATGGCCTCCGTGGCTAATGTGGTCCCAGCAAGATCACCTCTGCCCTCTGGTCTAACAACTTCTGAATTACCTGAGGTAGGATCGGTAAGGGGGGGAAGGCATAGAGGAGGCCCGACAGCCACTGCCCCCGGAGAGCATTCACCCCCGCTGTTCCCTGGGATGGAAACCGAGAGAAAAACCTTGGAAGCTGGGAGTTTTTCGGGGTTGCGAACAAGTCGACCTGCAGGAAGCCGAAGCATCTTGTGATGTCGTGGAAGAAGGACGGGTGCAGGCTCCACTCTGCATGGTCCACCTCTGTCTGACTGAGCCAGTCTGCTTGATTATTGGAAACCCCGGCGATATAATCTGCTGCTAACGAGAGCAGGTGCCTCTCTGCCCACAGCCCCAGTTTGAGTGCCTCCTGCATTAGAGTTCGGGAGCAGGTGCCACCTGGCGATTGACATGTGCTTTGGTGGTGGTATTGTCCGTGAGGACTAGGACGTGACAATCTGCTATGTCCTTCTCGAAGTGTTTCAGGGCCAAGAACTCTGCCCGTAGCTCGAAGCCGAGGACTCCAAAAGAGACCAGCGCCCCTGAACCATCTCTCCTTGAATGTGAGTGCCCCATCTGATCAGGCTTACGTTTGTTGTGACAACCACCCTGGTCAGTTCTCAGAAGAAGCATCCCTGGGAGATTGCTAGGGAGTGCCACCAAGATAGGAAGCGGCGGACATCTGGAGGAACTAGGACTCTGGATGTTGAGCTATTGCGACCCACTTTCTGGAATGGTAAAAGAAACCATTGGACATCCCTACAATGTAGGCGTGCCCAAGGGGTGATGGAAATACAGGATATCATTTTCCCCAAGAGAATGGATAGGAGTGCCATGGGAACCCTATGTTCCCGCTGAACCTGGCCTACAATGTTCTTGATGCTGTCACGTCTTTCCTTGAAGAGGAAAACTCTACACTCTATAGTATCTATAATGGCTCCCAGGTAGGGAATAGAAATGGACAGGAAAAGATGGCTCTTCTCCAAGTTGATGGAGAACCTGTGCTGTCTTAGGGTTAGGATGGTTACCTGGAGATATTGCGGCACAAGGTCTTTAGATGGCGCAAGATATTGGCTAGGTGACACACATGGGCAAGGTTCGTAAATGAGCCACTAGAGCCGCCAAAATGACGGCCCGAAGGGCAAGGCCCTATACTGAAAATGTCTACTTGCAAAACCGAAGATATTTCCGATGGTGATGGCTTATTGGGATGTGCAAGTAGGCTTCAGTAAGGTCTAGGGAGGCCATGAAGTCGCCCCGGCAGATGCAGGCCAGAATAGAAAGAAGGAAATGCATCTTAAACTTTCGATACTTAAGGTGTAAGTTCAGATGCTTTAAGTCTAGAATCCCCCTCCATCCCCCTGAGGTTTTGGGTACCATGAAAAGGATAGAACAGAACTCTGGTCTTTGTTCCAGGGGAACCTGCTGGATGGCTTGAATGTCCAGCAGGTGCTGAACTGCCTCATCCATGAGAGCCTTTTTTGAGGGGATATCAGTCAATGGATTAAAAAAACCTTGGGGGAAGGGAGAGGAACTCTAGAGAGAGACCGAACCTGATTGTTTCCCATACCCAGTTGTCCTGGGTGGTCTCTTCCCAAATGGAATAAAATATGGCCAAATGACACCCAATTTGGACCTCCTGAAGGGACGGGATACTGACCCACCCCTGAATTGGCATTTAAACTGTCTCCCCCTCCTGGATCTTTCCTGGGGCTGGCACTACCTGAATCCATACTGACCTGGGGCCCGGGGTAAACTAGACTTGGTCAGCTGGGTGAAAGGGCCGTCAGTAGTAAGAGGCCTGGCAGGGGAAACCCTTTTTGGAGAGGGATGGAAGGATCTTCTTCCTGTCGTGCAACTCAACTAGAATCAGCTTCAGAGAATCCCTGAATAGATGCTGTCCCTTTACAGGACCTGAAGCTATTTGTGATATGTATCTGTGGGCCGCTGGCAAAGCCAGTGTAAGTACGTGGCCACCACTGAGGCCGCCACTGCCTTGGAAGCAAATCGTGAAACGTGCAGAGTGGCATCTGCCAGGAATTGCATAGCTGCAACCACTTTATTCAGGTCCTGCTGCTCCCTCAGCTTTGAGGCAGGGATGTGGTCTTGTATCTGCTCCGCCTCTCCCAGCATGGTGGTAGGGGAGTGCAGGGCCAAGACCAGAGCATCAACCGATGGAATGGTGAGCAGATCAGAAAGGTCAGAAGCTACATTGAAAAATTTCCAGTCTGTCGAGGGTGGAATGGGGCACGATGTTGGAGTAGACCACTGCCTACAAACCGTGTCCAGGAATAATTGGGGAGCTGGGATGAAGTCCATCTCAGGAGTCACCTCCGAGAACACTGGGTCTGGGTGAGCCCTCGGAGTCATGGGCACTGCTGAAGTTGGGACATTGAGTCCCACCGCTGGTCAGGCCTTAAATAGCAGAGACTTTAAAAGGCCGGGTGGAAATAGGCCGGAGGAAGGAGTAAAATCAAGGGACATGCTCTCATCTTCTGAAAGCTCAAGGGCTCCAATCTCCTCCTCCTCCAGGTAATAATCTTGACTGCCAGTGTCTGAGACGTTGGATAGACAATCTGGGCTGTGGAGCCAAGCACTAGGTCCCGGAGGAGCTGCGAATCCGGAGGCCTCAGTCGAACAAGCAGGATTCAGCGGAGCTGGGTCCCCGAGGGATTGCAGGCTCGCTGTAAGGCCCTGTTGAACCGGCAACGCGATCATCATGTGTAGATTGGCTGGATCAAAGGTAGCAGAGGACCCCGGGGCTTGAAGCTGCGCAGTGGGAGACTGCCTGGAAAAGGAATCAGTTTGGGCTGGAGCAACCGATGCTGAGGGCTGCCTGGAGGGAGATGCCATTCCCTAGGGACCCCAGAGATTTGAGTCTGGGAAGCTCTGGTGCATCAAGTGTCAAGTGGTTGTCGGTCATCTTGCCTGTGGGGCCGGAGACTAGTTCCCGAGAGGCATGGCACTTCTCCTGAGCAGATAAGCCCCTGGAGGCTCTATTGCAGATTTTCTGCAGGGCCTTGTCCCTGCACCTCTCAAGTTTCTTTGTGGCCTTAGAGGTAGCATGATGGTGTGAAGAAGGCCTCTGCCCTGAGGAGCGAGGCTACTCGTCCTACGGAACGGGCCTGTTGGTCTTTTTGGCTCGTTTGCTGCCTGGCTTGCCCCTTGAAATAGTCGCCTCCGCCATTTGGAATCGGCCAAACGAGGGAACAAAATGGCCACCCCAATGGACAAGATGCTTTTGGCGGTAAGCTGAGAGGCACTACTCCTGGACCAACCCAAGCAAGCTCAAAGGGCTAGAGGCACTTAAAAGAGCCATCCGGATAGTAATCGGCTGTCGGTAATTTGGAAGGCCTGTGCAATAAGTGCGGAGGGCACACGATCGTAAATACCGCAAGTGGTACAGGAGAGCCGCGAGTTCAGAGCTCCAGCAGTACCATGACTCCCTCAGGCCTAAATTTCCCTCGGTGCATTGAATGTTGATGGGAGAAAGTGGCAAGAAGGAGGGTAGTCCTCACAACCACTGCACCAGAACAGAGACTCGTATGGCTGACGGGAGCGGCTTAGATTGAAGACCTACTCGCTGCCTGTACTTCTCAATGGCTCGTCTGCCAGAGGAATTATGGTCACATAAGGATGGAGCCAGGGCCCCTTCAAGTTCGTGTGTCAGCTGAAAGAGGGATCAGGTTAACACTTCCCGTGGCAGACCGGACTGAAGCCCTGCTAGATCAATGCCACTGTGTGCAGCCGACACCCGCCGAGGCAGTCAAAGCAAAAGCTCCTATGGATCTTCAGTTCTCTCCGTTCTCTTGGTGGATAGAGGGAAGTTCAAACTCACACATCCGAATTCCCTGTCACTTCCAATCGATAGGAACCAGCATTCAGTATGGGAGCACTATCCATCCTGCTGAGGACCCAGTTGAAGCTGGGTCTTAGCAGGGCAGATCCTGGCAAAAAAAGACAGGCTCAGTCCTCATTGCTGAGTGGACAAGGAGAACCCATCCTGAATGCTGGCTCCACCCATGATGGAGAATGGTGAATTGTTACAAGCTCCAAGAAACTTTGAAACATTCATGAAAAATCTATTAAAAACACATCTACAGAATTACAGCCAGGCTACTTTGTGGAAAAGAAGTCTTGACTTTAGTATGTTAAAAAGTATGTTCTTTATATGTATCTAATTAAAGGTAAAAATGGGTGAAAGCAAAGGAAGGAGAAAAACATAAAAACAATGTAACCTACATTGTTACTTCTTATTGAAGTATAATAAATATTCATTAAACATATGTCAGCTTGTAGCTTTCATCTCCCAGTTTCTATTTTTTGAAGAAGCATTTTTTTTTTTTTTTTTTGGAATCTGGATCCAATATTTGGTACATGCCTTTCAGGATTTTTCAGGAAATAATTCTCCCTCTATCCGAATTACCGGAATAGATAGACAAACAATGTTATAGGATAGATTCTGGCTAAAAATAAGGAACAATTTACTGTGATTTGATGGGCTACCCATATCCCTGAGTCTAGCTGTCACAATCAACGAACATGGAGAAGTACAATCAGTCCATGCTGTATGATATATCCAGGAGTATATTATTGTTCCTCTGCATGTTATAGCTTAATATCAAAATTAGGTTCTTCCTGGTTCAGTAAAGTTGTGCAAAAAGCAACAAGTCTATAATTTATCAATATTACTATGTCATTTTCCAGTGAATTATAACTAGAGCATTCTGTATTGTATTGAATTTTGTGCAAAATTCAGCAATCCTTTTACTTTCTCTGATTTTCTAACACTAATTGTATTCAGTTTTATATTTTCCCTTAGTTGTTTAAGACAGTCTTATATTACTAGTTCTCTTATACATAATGGACTTTTCTTATTATTTCTAATATGTGAACTAGGATGAAATAATTTATTATTTATAACAGTCCGATAGCACTGATAGTAGAAGACTTACTTTAATGGGTCAAGTCTCAACAAATGAGAAGAAGCTTTCATTACATAGTCAAGGTCCGATTTCGACATAAAGTTTTTCCCCTTGGAACAATATCTGTGAAAAAATACATGTGAAAAAATTATGTAGGATTAGGATTCAAAATCCAGATGGATTTTGCAGGGAAAAATGGGACAGCAAAAAGCAGCAATCTGATTTTTGTAGACCTATGTAACGTTTTTCACAGATATTTTGCTGTACATAATTTATGTAGAAGAGAAATACTGATTGGGACAAAGTGTTAATAGCTGATCAGTTCATTGTTACAGTTAATAGCTGTTCTTTTAAGAAGCGTAAAGTTTCAGATATGTAATGGAAATTGCAAGATTAAGTGTACTTATAATTGCATAATTGTGTTGAGAACATTTTTCTCTGAGTTTAAGATGTAGAATTAGAGAATGATTTTAAATTATGTCACATGCACCCTCCCCAACTCAAAATAAAAATCAAAGATTGAGTTTATTGCCCTGGAACAGAGATCAAGCAGATGTAATATTTAATCAGATGACAGGTGTAATAAGTATGGAAAGAATTTGAAAATTTGAAACAAATAGCTTATTTAGTTTCCTGAAAAGAGACTTTACTTTCTGACAGAAGCCAACTGATATAATACATTTAGAACTAGGATTCATCTGAATTAAAGAGCACTTCAAAAGAAGTTTTCCTCTACATGAGAGCTTTCATATATGATAGGGTTTCTGATCTACCTCCCTATTATTTTGCTAGTTATAGACTGGGGATTTCAAAAAAAAAAAAAAAGAGGCCTGGTTACTGTAAATAATGCACATGGTTAGCTTTCTTTTAAAAAAAAAGTATATTCCCCTTTCAATTTTATTCTTGCTGTTTACAATATATGAAATAAAATATGTTTGCTTTCACAAGGCTAAGTTTATTTAAAAAATTAAGAAAAAACTGCATTTGATGGTGTTTGATATGTATTTACAGCATACACTGACATTCTATATATTGCCCAAAGTATATATTACATACATCCCAGAATCATGGGAGTTGTGGAACATATAAATTTAGTATATTATTATTACTTTTTAATTATTATTTACTAAGAAATAGATTTACTAACTAATCAAATCAACTTGAAATTTAAAAGAAAAAATCTTTAAAAACTATTTGAGTTTCCTTAAAATGGTGAATATATACATATAAATAAAATATAATATATCATATATATTAATTATATTATAATTATAGATATATGAATAGCACCAGCATAAACATTATCCAAAGCCAGTAAAAGAACAAAATTAAAGTGGCAAACTGACTGTATAACTAGTAGTTAAAAGAAGACAAGTCCTCAAAGCCTTTTGAAATACCATCAAGAACCAAGCTAACCTCACCAAGATGTTCCATAATTACAACTTGTCTGCACCCTTGATCTCTCATATTTCATTGAATGGGTTGATTGTATTGGAAGAGACAATCCTAAAAATAAAAAGGAACCAAGCCATATAGAGTCTTAATAAGGAAACTGTAAGACTTTTAATTAGACTTGAAAATTTATTAGAATTTGAGAGTTATATAGCACATTACCCCTCTCCTCTTCCTTATCTACAAACATTATTTCAGCATATATTAATGAGTCTCACACATGCAAGCTGATTGTCTACCCTTATTCTATTGAAACAGCATTGTCAATGAAAACAACCAAGTTCTAAGGTCTGCAATTAATAAGTCTTTTAAATAAGCAAATAAGCAGGCCCATGACAAAAAAGCAAGTCAGGATCCATCATCAGTGATGATCTGGACTATTCACTGTTTCTTTTATTTTGAATGAACCCTGAAAACCATACGAAGAGGAAGAAGATGGTCTAGAGTACTATGAAAAGAGAAGACAAATGGGCTACATTTTGTTGTTCTTTGTCTATTTATAGTTGTACAGCACTGCTTATCTTTGGTATATAGTACCATTTTTGTAACAATATTATTGATTCCCTAAGAATTAAACGAAGATTAGTTTCAGACCTTCTAAATATTGAATTCACTTTCTATTTGAATTTTGAATCTTGATTACATATTGTACATTATCTAGAAATGGTAATGCAAAGTAAAAAAAGTTAAGATTTAAATCCAATAAATACATAAATTGCTGTTTCTAAATAATCCTTTCACAAGCCTATGCAGGCTTTGTTATGACTGTGTTTAGTAGCAGGAATTATATTTTTCTCTGTTGCATTGCATTTCATAATATTAAAATCTTTTAACTTCAAAGTTATCTTTTTCTTCATAAGAAAGAGAGCCTATATTTGTAACAAATCATATATTAATAAAAGCATTTTTAAAAGAACAAAAGTTAAGTCTTATTACTTTCAACGAGAGATTTTGTTCAATACTGTTCTCAGCCAATTTATTGTTTTCCATATGATTTGATTCTCCTAAAATTTTAGTTCATATCAGACATAGATGCTATTAAATTAGAGTATTTGCGCACTTATACTGTAGTGCCATAATGGCAAACCTATGGCACATGTGCCAGAAGTGGCACGCAGAGCCCTCTCTGTGGGCACGCACGTCGTTGCCAACTGCTCTTCCAGGTTCTGGCACGCGCATGCGCACCAGCCAGCTGCTCTCTTCCAGGCTCCGGCACACGCATGCAGGCCGGCCAGCTGGTCTTCACGCAAACCCAGAAGAGAGCAGCTGGCCGGCATGCATGCGCACGATGGAACCCAGAAGAGCAATTGGCCGCCGCATGCATGCACACCAGCCAGCTGCTTTCTTCCGGGTTCCAGTGCACGCTCCAGTTTTGGCACTCGGTGCTGAAAAGGTTAACCATCACTGCTTTAGTGGTTCATAAGCATCTACTAGAGTCTGGTTTTTCACCAACCTGTAAATAAGATGCTTCTTATCAGGAAGGTGAGTAATCAACGTGTCCTTGCTGAGATGGATGCATAATACTATATATCAGATGAGACATTCATGTAACTTTTTAAATAAGTATAAAATGTATACAAGTGTAAAACAAATTTTATAAGAGCCTATATATTTACTTTTCACAGTCATTTAAATATTTTTTATAATTAATGTCAATTAAAAACTATGACATTTATACCAATTTTTTTTTGTTGTTGTTTTCTATATATATATATGTAATGTGTAAATTTGTTCATTTTACTTGAGATATAAGCAAATATATACAAAACTAACTTTGTGAGGGCCTGCAATCACTTTTAAATCTTGCTGCTTTTTGAATATCATTTAAGTCTAAACAAGGGAAGTAGGTCTTTGTTCTTTATGCTGCGAAGAAAAAAAAAGAACTCTAAACCTCTATTCATGAGCAGCCTAGTCATAGCTATGAATGGTGAAAACATTTATGAACCTCTGACAACACATAATGCTTCATAGTTATGAATCATTGGTTTCTCTGTCCTAGTGTCCTTATGTTTCTAGGTACCTGGTCTGCATTCTGAATCTCAATGCCATTTCCCTCAAATTTGTATTCTACCATGAGTTATAAATAAATATCAGTTGCCCCGCTTTCCCCCAATAAGGCAAAGGATGTAGTTCCATCCTTCCAAGGATATACTAAAACTGTCTTTTAAATGATAGTTTGCAATGGGTCCGATGCAAAAGGAATTGGTCTGTTTGGAAATAACAACAACCATTAAACTAACATGTGAAATAGAAATAATGCTTCCCTCACTACAAGCATATTTAAGAAGAAGTATAAACTGCTAATTAAAGTACTATCAGAGAATAAGTCTGGTTAGGCTTATATGTTAAACTGTATTCTGAATCTTAGTCCTTTTTACAGGTTAGTTTTAAGACTTCACTGTTTATTTTCCATCAGGAAGAGAAAGGAAGGAATACTACAGGAAACCCTAAATCCTTATTTATATATGCCAACTGGGTTGTACTGTTGCCATCAGTAGTTTCCTGATTACTTCCTGAAAAAAATATGATAATCAGGAATAGGTTTTCAGGTGGTGGATCCCCTCCCCGATTACAAAAATGGCGCGTGTGACTGGTGCTGCCACCTGAAAATGCTTTCCTCCACGATCCTCGTGTTTCAGACAGCTCCCCTCCCCGATTCCAAAAACGGCATGTGTGACAGGCACTGCCACCTGAAAACATTTATAGAATCAGGGAGGGGATCATGGGGCTGTCATCTGAAAACACTTTCCGCCCCGATCCTCGTGTTTCACACGCCATTTTTGGAATTGGGGAGGGGATTGTGGCGCTGCTGCCCGAAAACACTTTCCTCCCAGATTCAAAAAATGGGGCATGCGGAGGCAAAAAAAGAGCATCACGTTTTTGGGCGGTTCCAGGAGGCAGATATTGAGGCAACAGCATTTTCGGGTGGCAGCACCTTGCCTTATGCCTCCTGCGCAGTGCCCGCTTCACCAACCAAGTCTTGACCTCCGCACATCCCAGGGCCACTTTGTGAATCAGGCTCCAACCAAGGCAGCAAAGATGCAGGGGGCTTGGTGGGAAGCCCGGCAGCGTGTTTACATGATGGCAGCGTCCCGGAGGACTAAAGTGCTGCATCTCTATTGGGCCTTGTTGCAAGAAAGCCAGGCTTTTAGTGCCTACGGCTATAGGTAGGGAGACAGGGGCGTCTCGGGAATGGAGCCTTTGGTGCCAAGTCCCTCTTCTGCCGCCATGAAAATCATCCCCCCACCCCCTTCAGTTAAATGCACGTAGGGTGATAGGGTTTGTTTTAAATGTATAAAAAGATCTGTGCTGCTCGTTATCAAAATCCCAGTGGAACTGAGGGTCTCCACTGCCTAGAACCGCCCAAAAATACAAGGCATAGAGGCAGCAGAAGCAGAATTTTTTTTCTTGTTTTCCTCCCCCAAAATTAAGGTGCTCTTATACTCTGAAAAATACAGTAGATATAGTTTAAATTTAAATAAGTACTGTAAATCATTTTGGCTAAGCAAACATTATTACACAGAACAATTACCATGTTTATAATGCATCTTTAACATCCATTAATTAGTAGCTTTTTTGGGGGGTGAAAGCAACTTCTAAAGCCACAAATGAAAAAGACACATATCAGTAATTTTGGTATCAAAGAGGGAATATTTACTGAAGTGGAGGGAAACATGAGCTACACAAAACAGGAAGTTAGAGACAGAAAGTTGCATTTGTTAGAATACAATCACTGAATTAATTAGGAAATACAGGCATTATATCTTTTAGAAGGGTAAGTGAGATGCCAAAGAACCGAAGTTGCAATTATCAAATAAGTCTGAGTAAATAGCTGTACTTGTTAAGTATTTTGTGAGCAATGCTTTAGAAAAAAATTATAGAACGCAGAACAATATATTCTGCACTTCATTTTTATTAACTAATGCTTTTCTTTTGGGCAGTTTCAGCATTCTAGCCAATGTTTTCTGTTGCCTCCTAGTCTATTCTGGTTTTAAATAATTAATGAAAGAGTTCTTGGGTAATCATATAGCAGATATTATTAGCTTTAACGTGACCCTTTAATTTATGAAAAATATATATAAGCAATATATTTTAATTTTAATATTCTTTGAAAGCAGTTCTGTTACCAGAAGCGTATTCTTTTTAGGAGTATCTTTGTATTAAAGCTGATCTATTGTAAGATCATTAGAGACACAATGAAATAGAAAGGTCATCTAAAGCATTAATACATTACTGTGAAGTTAGATGCTAAATTATAATTTTCAAGTACTGCAAGTCAGAAATAATTATTCTTTAAAGTAATCCATATTAATAAAGAAAAGTGACACATATGTTGCACGTGCTTTTTGAGCAATTCTAACACCTTCTGAATAAACATGTAAATTGTTCAGCAGAATTCATGCAAGTGATTCCCCGCCCCCCCCCGCCCAACTCGCTCAGGAAAACGCACAGCCCTTCATCCGTCGCCCGCTCTTCACCAGTTCGGGAAGAGGGGGGGAGGAAAGGCATCATTATCCAGCAGAGAGACCTCGGTTCCAATTCCCCCTCAACCACACACTAAACAAAGCCTCCCCCACCCAACAAAACTTCAAGAAAGCCAAGCAGACAACCGACCGTTTGCTCACCTCAAACCGGCCCTTGGTGACCCCGTTCATTTCCCTCCTCATGGCTGAGACCCACCGGGGGGCCGAGCCAGACTTGCCCCCTCCACCTCCTTGGCGCGGCGGCTTCGGTCTCCTGTTTGTCCGTCGTCCTCCCTCTTCGCCGCGGGCGGAGGATGGCGAGAGAAGAAGAGCCGTAGACCTACCACCCCCACCCCGGCAGCGGCGGGGACAGGCTCTCGGAGCGCGCGAGATTGCTGGTCGGCGAGAGTTACTTCCCGACTCGCGCGACTCCCAAGAGCGAAAATAAGGAATCTGGCTTTCCTCAAGTTAAACTAATTCTTCTACCCAAAACAAAAACACACCGCACCTGCCAGCAACAGTGCCGCTTATTGGACGAGGACGGTGCACACGTAGGAGAGAGAATAGGCCGCACGCGCTCCCGAAGCCTGGAGCGAGCTGCCGTGAGCGCGCCTGCCACAGAGAATAGGGAGGTGGTGTCTGTTTTCTCCTCTGATCTTTATAGATGCAGCAGCCACTGCCCACCCGAGGGTGATGCAGTTTTTTTCCCTGTGAAGTTCAAGTATTGGGTTTGCTCGCTGACCCTTTACGCGCTCACTAAATTATGTATTTTCTTCTGTGCATACGTGTTGTACTGTTAATATCTATGCTTTAAGTTTCACTCAACGGTGGGAATGTAAGAAAAAGGCTAGAACCTTAGATCTTGCTTTCTAATTAACTGAAATTTTAATTAACTGATTAACTGAATTAACTAAATTCAGTTGCAAGTAAAGCTACTAGTTTATTCATGAATTAACACGTAGATCAATAAATAACCTCGTACCAAATTAGTGATTGAACGCTAGCATTTAAAATTTTCCCATGATTACTAATTTTGTTTTTCTGACTTCTTATTTATGTATTAGAGTTGGAAGGGACCTTGCAGGCCATC
>JANHGD010009759.1:173649-185507 GCA_027560375.1 Imantodes cenchoa
CCCTTCCTCTCCTTTCTTTTCCTTTCCTCTTCTTTCTTTCCTTTCCTTTCTTTCCTTCTTCTTTCCTTTCCTTCTTTTTTTTCCTTTCCTTTTCTCTTCTTTCCTTTTCTTTCCTAACCTTTCCTTCTTTCCTTTCCTTTCCTTTTCTTCTTGTTCCTTTCCTCTCCTTTCCTCTTCTCCTCTTCTTTCCTTTCCTTTCCTTTTCTATCCTTTCCTTTCCTTCTTTCCTCTCCTTTCCTTCATTTCTCTTTCCTTTCTTTTCCTCTTCTTTCCTCTCCTCTCCTCTCTCCTCCTTCCCTTCCCTCCCTTTCCCTCCTTCCTTGTCTTTATCTATCTTCCTCTTTTTCTCTTCTCGGCAGCGGGAGAAGGAAGAAAGTGCTCTGGGAGGGAGCCTGCCCCCGTCCCTCTCGCATTCGGCTCCAGGACCTTCTGAGGCTGGGCAGCATTAGGGCACGTACCTACAGAGCTCCGCCAGCCGCAGGACTTCCAGGAAGTGGCAGTGGGCAGAGCATCCAATGAGGAAGGCTGGATGGAAAGGCGCGGCCAATTGTCTCTTTACACTGCCCGCTTTGCTCATGGGGTGGATGGGCTGGGTGCCGGCAGCGGCACCCAGCTAAGAAGTGCAATTGGAAGCCAGATGAAGTTTCCCACACCATTTCCAATGCTTGTGCTGCACTACAGCTGAGAGAAGCACTTCGTATTGTTTGCTGAGCCTCATGCAAATTCTCAAGCCTGCCCACATGCTTCTCTCAGCTGTAGTGTGGCACAAGCATTGGAAGCGGCATGGGAAAATTCATCCGGCTGGAGAATTTAGGCAGAGAAATGTAGGCAGCTGAGCCTTCTCCCCCAATTGCTCTCGGCCATATCTGGCCCGGGGGCCAAGATTTCTCCATGGACCACCAAAATTTTCCCGCAGACCACCGGTTGGTGACCTGTGACCTAAATTATCATTATATGTATATATGAGCAATATGTTTTTCCTTGACTGATCAGGCCTAGAAGAAAAGAGGACCTTTTGTAACTTCTTCAAGTGTAAAATAATTAATGTGAAAACTGGTATGATACATGTGCGTGCACACACACAAAATCAAGTTGGTGAAGTATATTTATGTGATGTGTATGTTGAGTCTTAATTATATCAAAAGGTACTAGCATTTTGTTCTTGAATCCCGCTTTTCACTGTTAATGGCTACTCAAGCATATAATGTAAAGGCAATTAGTTATTTATCTGATTTTCCTTTTACTATGTATTTCATTTATTTCTATATACAATGACAACTAATGTCATCAACAGAGGATCATACAAAATAAATAATGTGATGCTATAGTCTTCAAAGCCTTGAAATGTTTTATTTTAAATGCATGCATGCATATTTTCTGTTACTAATTGCTTTAATAGGAAAATAAAGGTTAAAAACAGACACAGATGAGAGGCCATAGGATAAACCAGCTTTGTGTAGCTGCATGACTAAAAGTGACAAATATACCTGCGAGCAAAACAAACTTTTCCTATAATTTCAATCCTACCATCCTTCCTTATGCTCCTGGCCTTTTTTATTTTTCTTTTGATTAATTTACATAGGCATTTATTTATTGAGCATCATCAAATTAATTGATAAATCAGAAAGTCTTCAAAATGTGGGCCGGAGATATCAGATATGCTTGTGTGCCATATTTTGTAGCCTTTTTCAGCTTATTTCTTACTACTTATTTAGATTTTAAGAATGACCCTAGGCAATAAAACCTATGATTAAAATGAAAGTGATGGTGCTACTTTTAATCTGTTCCTCAAGTAATCATTTATTCTTTCTTTATCAATCTATTTCAATAGTATATCCTTGCACAATATTAACTTCCTAGAAAGGAAAAAAACAAAGTACCTATGTAAATAATCTATGTAGTTAGTATTATTAATTTGAGCTTTCTTAGTGGTTAATATTTTGTTTGTTGGATTCTCAACATTTAAACTTTTATTTGTAAGAAATAGAAGGCTGTTTAAATATCAGCTTGTGTTCTGAGAGGATTCTAATGAATCATAATTTGATGATGATGATGGTGCCAATAATGATGATGTCCCTGCAGTTTTCTTGGTATGATGTTCGAAAAGGAGGCTAAAGGAGGCTAAAAGGACGCTAAAGATGCATCATGGCCTCCTCCATTTTAAGGAGATAATTGTTCGGCAGGCCGAGGCAAAGAGGCAGTCCTAGAACCAGCGAAATCTGGGAGCTGAGCAGGGGACAGAATGGATCTGCCCTCAGTGTGGAAGGGATTGCCACTCTCGGATTGGCCTTTATAGCCACACTAGATGCTGTTCTAGGAATTCTTTCCAGAGCACGATACCATAGTCTTTCGAGACTGAAGGTTGCCAATGATGTTCGAAAGTGGTTTGCCATTGCTTTCTTACTGAGGCTGAGAGAGAAAGGGCCTGGCCCAAGGTCACCCAGCTGGTTTTGTGCCTAAGATAGAACTAATTTCCTGGTTTCTAGCCTGGTGACATAACCACTTTCCCAAAGTGGCTATCTTCTACTTATTTTAGTCAACTAAGCTCAAGAGGCTAAGCTGAACTAAGCTCTTAGTTCAGCTAGCATAGAGATTGAAGAGTTTATTAGATTTTTTAAAATTCTCTGTTAAAACTTTAATAATACTTAGAAGTATGGAGCACTGGTACAGTAGACCATCATCATTAGGCATACCACATTCCAGCACAATGGCTGAGTTAGTTAGTTGCAGCAGCAGCAGCAGATCAAAGCTTGCAACCCTTTTAAGATTAATTTGGGATGCCAAAAAGATACTTTGCCATGTACATGAAGTGATGAACAAAGAACATAGAAATCCACCTCACACTAAGGCAGAATATCTGTTTCTCTAGGTCATTGTACTCAATACAACACCAGGAGTAGTTCTCTAGTTCTTCTATCATGGTTCTTTTGCAGCCATATCAAACAATATTAGGGGCTGAAATTGAACTCATTGTTTACAAAACATGACCTCTGCCACTGAGCAATGGACTGAGTAGTACAAGAGAGAGAGAGAGAGTGAAAGCATACATATTTTGTGTGTTTTACAAAGAGAGGCCAGGGGGTCAAGCAGTACAAGAAATTGTTTGTAAATGTGTCACAATCCATTTATAGTTCCTTGATAGATTGCAAAAGCAGCAGTGTTTAACTTCATCTCTTGATGATGCCTCCATTACCAGCATTCCTTCCAAGCAGATGCATGATTGGCTTGGCTTTAATGGGCCAGCTCATCACACACCAGCTTCACAACACTGTCCTACCTATAAACGTCAGGAATTGAAGCTGGAACTTTTGTGTGCAAAGCATATACTCTGTCACTGAGCTACAGAGTTCAGTTATCATTGGAAAACCTGTTGTTAGAAGCTCCATTCACATGAGCGGAAAAGGGCATTCAAGGTTATAGAATGTACTCCAAGGTATCTGGTTTGGTTGTTACTCCAAATATTTTGAAATATGATAAAATCACACTTCTTTTGTCAATTTTTAATTGTTTTGTTTTAAAATGATTTATTTATTTTAATTTTGATTGTATTTTAATTTGTATTAACTCTGATACATTTTATACTATGAATTTTTAACATTTTCTATGCAGTTGAGTATTGAAATAAAAAATAAGGGACACATTTTAACAACAAATAAAGATAATACAATATATAAGTGAATATATATATATTAGACTCAGCACAAACATAGACTCAGCACAAATATATATGGCTTTACACTTAGGCATAGCAGTAAATTTCAGGCCTCCTGACAAATAATAATCCATCTCTTGACTTAGGTTTGTCAGAAACTTATGTACTATAGATAAGAATCAAAATTTAAATACAGTACATTTAGCCTGATGAACGAAAAACTTGATGCTTTATTTATTTATTTGGTTATTCAATTTGTGTAGATGCTTTACTCAAACTCTTCAGTGAACAATAAAAAAAACGAACAGTTAAAACACAATACAAAAAAAGAAAATAAATACAAGTAGCATCCAAGGATGTTATAATCTGTCAGAATTAACATCACCAGGAATCAGAGGTGGGATTCAGCAGTTCTGACCAGTTCTGGAGAACTGATAGTGGAAATTTTGAGTAGTTCTGAAAACCGGTAAATACCACCTCTGACTGACTCCGCCTCCATCTATTCTCTGCTTCCCAAGTCCCAGCTGATCAGGAGGAAATGGGGATTTTGCAATAACCTTCCCCTGGAGTGGGGAGGGAATGGAGATTTTACCACACCCACAGAACAGGTTGTAAAAAAAAAAATATTGAAACCCACCGCTGATCTGTACCAGTTGCAATGAACAACAAACAAGGAAATTGTTTCCTGTACTAGTACTCCTGTGAACCTTCTACTGTTCCTCATATTGCTCCTCTGATAATGCTGGCTGGATGTTGTCACGGGAACTGGGGCATTCTCCTAATGGGTTGGGCTGGGCAGGTTCTCAGAATGACCCTTAAAAACAATAATTCCTGGTTAATTCCATATAAGTGACCTGAAGTCCAGCAGAAATCTGCTAGCACTATCTTCTGGAGATAGTGATCCAGGTCTAAATGAAACTGCTTAAATCACCTCAACTTAGACAACTTCACCAGAAGTTGTGTAAGTTGAGTACACAACTTACACAACTTTACATGGTAGTGAGGGATCCAAGAGAAGCAAAAGCACTGCAGTCCCATTGTCTCTCTCAGCTGGGTAAACAAAGCAGAGCCAAAATCAGATCTGAACCCTGAAATAAATGGATCAACTTTCATCCAGGAGTTTCTAGATCACAAACGCAAGAACCTTGTCCTGGAAAAGGATTTCAACCTTCTGGATCCAATAAGGATCTGCCTGCTTTTCCCTCCCTTCATCATTGCTATAAAGCAAATTGATTAATAAATGCTTATTAAAATTTGATCAGATTCAGTATGAGTTTTTTCTCATCCGGATTCTAGCTGTTGTCCATAGCTTCCACTCACTGCAAATTTTGTAGGCAGAAAATTTATGAAGATACACTGTACAGATATAGATGCAAGTCAACCACTAGCCAATGAGGCCATTTCTTTAAGCAACAGGTTTTGATTACCATGAAATGCTAACAAATTAACAATTATTTAGCATTTTTAACCATTTATTTCTATTGCCAGAACGTGAAGAGAACTTGTAGATTTTCTGCTTCATGTATCAAATAGTCTGGCTGGATTTGAATGTGTTAATACAAAATTGATACAAAAATATCAATTCAATTATCCCTTATAAATTATATCAGATGCCAATGGGCTGGTGCTGGCCTTGACATTTTCATTTTTATTTATGGCAAGGATGAAAAGATAGAAGGGATGTTTATCAAATCTACAGTTTGCACAACACTGAGAGGCTTAATATGTCAGAGTAAAATAATTTTCAAAACTTTAGTGAACCCAACTAAAAATAAGAAACTGACAATTAACAGGAACAATGCAACTTCTTCACTTAGAAAAAAGAAATCAAATACACAGCAAGAAGAGAGGGTTGTCTTAACATGCAGTATATGTCTATTTTATTACATCTTAAATCATTTGCATGCATAATATGAATTCTTGGCCTTGCTAAACCATGTCCTTGTGAGCTATGCATTACAGTACTTGACAACCTTGATTTAAATATTTATGCCACATAATAATTACCGGTACTTGCAGTGAGAATAAAACTATGTGTAAACTTCCTGCTTCCACTGTTCTAGTTTAGGAACAATGGAATGCTTTCTTAAACATTAACATAGGATAGGATCAGGATAGCATGGAGTAATTTGGCACCTGTAGCACAGCTGCTCATAAACCAGTTGTGGGACAATAGCCAGTGACCATAGTAGCATATGCTGTAGTTTATTCCTGTCATGTGTCCAAAAATAATACATCAGAGATGAACAAATTAACCTTCCCAAATAGACACGGACAATTGGAATAGGAACAAATAAGGTGAAAGGGGGACCCATTAACCGCTTAACTTTCTTCGCATCTGTAACCTATATTACAGCCAAAAAAAAAAAAAGTACCAGAAAACATACTTAGTAAATTAGGAAAGTTTTGGTGGGCAAAAGCTGCACTTATCATTCTTAGGGAGGAGGCAAAGATGGAGGAATCATCCAAAACAGTCAAGTTGAAAGACCTGAAAGATCAGGTTAAGGAGAGATTGTGGAGAAAATCTATTTATGCAGTTGCTAAGAGTTAACAACAACTTGATGGCACATAAATTTTTTTTAATGATACATTTACAACCAAGATTCTTTCTTTTTTAAAATGTTTTAATTTTTTAAAAAAGTATGTACCCAAAAAAGGTTGAAGGGCCATATTCCTCTATATGGCCATACAGGATAACTGAGTTGGAAGGGACCTTCAAGAACTCCATAGAATAGAGATGGATAATGTGACACTTCTTATTCCCGTATGGCTTTAAGCTTGATTTAGACTTGTCTGCAATTGTGCATAGGCATTGACACATACTTATGCTGAGAAAGAGTTGAAGGGTATGAGTAGGTTGCTGGTGGTTGAAAACAGGCCAATGTGCACACCTCCTAAATTTGAACTATGTGTTGTGTGGAGATGTGCATCCTGCATGCTGATTGGTTGATCCGATTCCGTGCTTTGTTCTTTGAGCACTGCCTAGCCAGGTTAACATTGACAGATATATAAATCGCATGGGGGACAAAGGAAGCAATACAAAGATACGTTGAAAGCCTTCTTCAAGACTCTCGATATTGACACCACCTGGGAAACTCTGGCACAAGATCGATTAACATGGCGCATTCACACCCTTGCACAGCGCATGCTGATCCACCAAGGCTGCCAGACATCTGAGGACAGAAGAACAATCATAGCAGAAGAGAAGCGAGCACTCCGCAAAGCCAGAGCTGCAAATGCTGCGACCGTGGTGCCCACACGTCTGCCCAACATGCGGCAGAACATTTTGTGCCCGTATAGCCCTTACCAGCCACCTGCGGACACATCGTGGACAGCCCACAACCTATTAGATGTCAAAGTCCTCTTCGAACACGATGGACAAACATCATCATCAGACTTGTCTGCAATTGCACATAGGCATTGATGCATACTTATGCTGAGAAAGAATTGATGGGTATATGTAGGTTGCAGGTGGTCGAAAACAGGCCAACGTGCACACCTCCCAAATTTAAACTATGTGATGTGTGGAGATGCGCATCCTGCATGCTGATTGGTTGACCCAATTCCGTGCTTTGTTCTTTGAGCACCGCCTAGCCAGGTTAACTTTCACAGATATATAAATGCAACAGCTATGCAATCATCTCCAATACATATATTCCTCCACATGCAGTGACACAGAAGTGTAAACCTAGCTTTAAAGTATTCTTCCCTATTCTACAGGATTCTTGAAAATGTTTCTATACTTTGAGGCACCATTTTAAGAAATCTGAAAGTCAAATCTCATGTCAGGCTCAGACAGATTTCCCTGTCATCACAATCCAAATCTATTATATTGATTAGGGAGCAAGTCCAATTGCATCTAATGAACTTTTACTGATAGGAAACTACAAATTAGGCTGGCGGGCTGATCACTGCTATCAAACCCATATATTTTATAATACTTGTGTATAGGATGGAGATGTTAAATGGTACACTATATATCATATTATATTATAATTACCATTTACTCAGAAGTGCCCTAAATTATTTGCAGTATTTTTATGGGTTCAGAAGACCCTTCTTTTGATGGAATGCTGACACCTTCTGGATATAAAAGAAAATGCTGAAAGGTTTCTATTTCAATTAAAAGAGGGGAAATGGGATGGGTTTTTTTGCTATAGCAATTATTACATTAAAATACTGAAAAAAACAGGACCAATTAAATAACTAGAAAAAATATTAATTAAAGATTACATTATTAGGGTTGGCTGAAGATGGTTGATGCAAAACTAGGAAAAACACAAAACCTGGAAGAATGAATACATAAAATCATATATACATGTGATACCAAAACTAGATTACAATCCCTGTTATTTTTCTGTTTGACAAGCATGAAACAAATATTCTATGCCTACTTCACTGTCAATCCAAGGAGAATTTTAAGACTCCATTTCACTCATGAAATTATTTTCTGGAGGAGCCAGAGATCTTATGGAACGAAGAATACTTGCAAACTCCTATATAGGCCCATCTTAAAAATGGTGTAAAAAAGCTTATAACAAGAGATCTGGTTCCATATTAGCAGTAGAATCTTCTTGCCTTGTACAGAAACAAGACATGAGTATTGTCTACACACCAAATACAGGCCGTCTCATATAACATTTCATATGTATTGCAGGTCTTTTTCCTGTTTAAACATTTGCAATTTGGAGCCCTTCGTTTGCATCTTTCTAACTTCTGGGTTGACCAAAATCCCTATCATAAAAGGAAAACAACATTTTATCTATTAACTTCTCAGACCCTGCAGAGACAGAGTACAGGAGATTAGAAAAATTATTTGTTTGCTTGTTTATTTATTGCCCAGCTGGCAACTCAGGAAAATTAAAGACATAATTGTACATGACACATAAAAACATAGACTAGGACTAGGACTAGGACTAGGACTAGGACTAGGATAGAACAGAACAGAACAGAACAGAACAGAACAGAATAGCTTGGATGCTTTCTAGTCCAACCCTCTGTTCAAGTAGATAGAAGATAATAATAGATAAATAATCAATTCAATATATATAATTCTAACATAAAGCTAGAAACACTCAAAGACCTCACTCATTGATCAATCCATAAATGACTATTCAAAATATATCATTGTGACTGTCTTATGGAAGACCAACTTGTAGATAGCTAGTCATATCTCCAGAGGTGTCTCTATAACACAGGGACCATTGCCGAGATAGGATTGTCTATGTGTTATGGGAAAAGTTATAAAACAAAGCTTCAAATTGTTCCCCCCTTTCTTCCCACACTTTGCAGACTATTTCTCCCATTTCAGAGAGAGAGAGAGAGAGAGAGAGAGAGAGAGAGAGAGAGAGAGAGAGAGAGAGAGAGAGAGAGAGAGGGACGGAGGGAGGGAGGGAGATAAACTATTATATATATAAATAGATTTTATATACAATCTAATTTTGATTGTATGACAAACAGATTTTTTATTCTTAACAGAAAGTTCATTCTCCAAAATTGTGAGATTCATTCATTTATAATCTGTAAGCCAACCAGAGTCACCTTATAGAGATGATGGATAGAATATAAATTTAATAAATAAAAAATAAAATATTGACTCTGTTCCAATTCCGGTTCCACAACTCAACAGGAAATTCCAGTTTCTATAAGGGAGGCAGAGGTGTGCCTGTCAAGTGTCCTTGTGTAAACCCGACCTGCCCTTTCCATTTCAAAACATCCCTTCATACTTTTCTCTGAAGGCAGTTCTACAACTGGAAATCCGGAAGGATGCCTCCATCTGGGAACAGCCACAAGACAGGATGTTTGTTCAGGGTTGTTGTTGTTGTTGTTGTTAAATTTGTATGGCCACCCATCTCAAAAGTGTGACTTTGGATGGCCAATAATTGAAAACAAAATAAATTATTTTGCAAAACTAATGTATTAGTTTTAGCAAAATTATAAATAATGTTAAAATAGCAGCCAAGCAACAACACATAGCAGTGATCTCAAATGATTCCAGCAAGAAACATTACCAGGATCAATCCACAAGTGTCCAAAGTTTTTCATCTTAATTATCTTATGAAGACCTTATGAAGACAGTTAGGCATATCTCTGGATGACACAACAGAAAAGGTTGTCTTCCTGCCAGATAAATGTGGATGAGATCTGGATAAATCTGAGATCTCTGTCAGATTTAACAAGATGGGTAAATACCAGGGGGGAGAGATGGGCCCATAAGTTACCTGAAACCAAGCCACCAGGACCTTGAATTGTACCTAAGAGCATACTGTTAACCAATGCAGCTTGCAAAGCAGAAGTGTCACATCTGCTATAACATTGCAGAGGGCTTCTCCTAAGTAAACTAGAGAGAGAGAGAGACCTATAGTGGCGTCTCTGAAATTTTAAATATATTTTCCTTATTTAAATGAGGTTTTTTTTTTAAATATATGCTTTTCCAAGGTGGTTTCCAAGTAACATCAACAATGAATACAGACCACAAAAAGACAATGACTTGCCAGGATCTTTCTTATAGAACAGATGGTGACAGATGGTTATTTGTAAGAAAGGAGAACTCTCTGGCTGAAGCAGGTTCTGAAGTGGTGTTGACCCCGACTCCCCCTTCCATCTCCCTTCCATTTCTGAGATACTTCGCACAGGGCAGATGGAAAAGAGAAAGTGATATTCTCAAATTGGACAGAAAACCTTTATCCATGTCCCAAAAGACTGAACTACATTTCTTTATTTAGTCAAAGTCACCTCTTTAATGATAGCGCCTCTCTCTGATGTTTCTTTTAAGTATAATATTCCATCTGTATAAGGGATTCTGTAACATTGATTACTGTTTCATCTAGTTGTTTTTTTAAGTGTTATATAGAAGAAAAAAAATATGCCAATGCATGAGGGGAACACCACCACCCCAATTTAATTTTTGGGGGACCAACAAAATGGAAGGCAATCTTTCCAGTTCTCCAAAGATTCTTCACACAATAATTTAAAAAAAAAAAACACAGGATGAGGAAGAAGGAAAAAAGTTTTAAAACTTAACCAAATGTTAGTTGTGAAATCAGATGCCCAAAGGCAGTACGAGATAGCAGTTGGAGACAGAGCGCAGTTGATGGAAGCATCTGCAATTAATGGCAACCTGGCATTCAAGGATACATCAAACAGCCTCCACCTCTGTCTTTAATAATGCAAAAGCTATTAGTCCCTAGTCTGTTTCTTACCACAGATTCTTGGCTGTACAAAAATGGGAACAATGAAGCATGCTAGTATTAATACTCTGAAAAACCAGAAAGCACTAGATAAACAGTCAGGCTAAATTGTGCTCTTGCTACCTAATAGGTCAGCCAACAGTATGTTTTAAGGATTATGGTGTAGGATTGTCAAATTGTCAACCCTCAAACCAAGAAAACTCACTGGGTGACTTTTGAGCCAGTTTTTCTCAGCTAAAGCCAGAAGGCTACTGTTTTCAGCATAAAATGAAGAGAAAATCCCATGAAAGATGGGAGGTAGTCATTAGCTAGTCATGAGTAATATACTATACATTCAAAGGTGGTATAAATCCTTTGAAAGTCGTTACTTGTTATATACGTGGGTGTGTGTACAGCACTTTTTTTTTCAAGTCAAACAATCATGGCTTTTTTTAGGCTCGCATGCGAGTTTTGGAAGATGCTCCCATGAATGTGTGCACAGAACGATTATATTTTATTGGGAAATATATCACCCATGTGAGCTTCACTAAGATATAAAAATCAGTTTTCCCCACATGCAGGATCTGCCTGACCCGTAAACACAATGTCTGGATAATCCTGATTCATCTAAACTTCAAAAGGTTAAATGCTAACATCTGCTTAAAATGTGCAATTTTAAAAATCCAATTATGGGTGCAGTTTCAGTAGTTTGAATGGCTAGAGATTCTAAACACATTAAAATAGGATTCTCTCCCTTCCCTCACCGCAAGGATTAAGTTTTCTTTAGAGCCATGTTATCTGCCTAAGGTACAAAACAAGACAGGCTCACGAACAACTTGGCATATGATAACAGTAGTTGAAGAGTTGAACAGTAGTCACTTATCATTCATCATTCTGCTTTTTACATTGCACTTGTTTTAAGCCATGAAGAATGACTTTACAGTGAGATGGGCAGCCATATAAACATCTATATAAATAAAAATGTAAATGTTCGTTTGTTCAAAATCTTAAATCTCCAAAAGTTCTTCACCGATTGC